>JBBDGP010003257.1:472500-538670 GCA_037952835.1 Lithobates septentrionalis
AGCCAGCACCCACAGCAAGGTGCCAATCAGCAGCCAGCCACCCATGCACAGCAGGGTGCCAGTCACCAAACATCAGGGTGCCAGCTAGCAAGCCCACCCACAGCGGGGTGCCAGTCAGCCACCCACAGCAGGGTACCAGCCAGCAAGCTAGCCACAGCAGGGTGCCAGGCCAGCAAGTTCACCCACAGAAGGGTGCCTGCCATTTTTAACCTTACTTTTTCAAATTCCAATACAGATGGATGCAGAGAGAAAAAGTAAAAGTGTGGTCTGGGACTATTTCTCATCTCAACCATCTCCAGGAAAAGTAGCAGTGTGCAACACATGCACAATGTGAGCATCAGATCAACTGCAAAAACCAAAAATGCGTCAAATCTTTGGGCCATCTAAGGAGTTCATCATGTTGAATTATAAAATGAAGCACAGAGAAAAACTGAATCACAAAGTGAAATATCACAATCCCAAACAACAATAAAAGATATGTTTCAGAAAAAAGCTAAGTGGCTAAATTTGGATGGAAGATCCCAACAGCTGGACAAAGCAATCACAGAGATGATGGTTACGGATAACCAGCCATTTACAATGGTGTCTGACTGGATTTCAGCGGTTGATGTCCATAGCTGAGCCAAGGTACAGACTGTAGAGTGAAAAGTATTATCGAACTGAAATGCTGGGAAAGAATCACCAAAAGGTAGTTGAGAAAGTAAAGGCTATGGTGCAACCAGAGAATGCTGGCAACTCACTCTCATTCCTGACTGACTGCTGGTCAGGACCAACAGAGTCACTGAGTCTTACATGCCACTTCATTGACAGCGGATGGACAATAAGGTATTGAATAGAAAGGTGATGCATGGATCCCACACTGGGGAGTACATTAGAGAAATGTTTCTAGACATGCTTCAAGACTGGGGAACAAAGACCGAGTGATGCTTGTCCTTCGTGACAGCAGCGCAAACATGGTGAAAGGAATGAGGCTTGAAGTGTTCAACCTCAGTTGCATGGCACACACCCTGCAACTTGTGGTAAATGTCAAGCCAGAGAGCTTTGATAGATATAATTGGCATGCTGAAGAGGTGCGCAAGCCATTTCCACCATTCATTCCTTGCCAAGCAGCGACTGCGGTGCATTCAGGCAGACCTTGGCCTACCCAAAAACAGCCTAATTCAGGCTGTTCCAACATGTTGGAATTCAATACTTCACATGCTGCAAAGAATGCTGGAACAGAAGCGAGCTCCCAGTATCTACTCAGGCTAACATGGTGGATATAGTTGTCCTACTGCTGATCAGTGGGACATTGTAGCCAATGTCATTGAGACCCTCCTCCCCATAGAGGAAGTGACACTAGAGGTCAGTCATTACGAATCATCTGTGTCATCTGTCATCCCACGTGCGAGAGTGCTGAAGATGCTTCTTCAAGAGAATGAAGGACACAACACACGTGGCATTAAAACATTCAGGCAGGTCAAGAGGGACAGCCTCACCAAACGCTTTGAGAAGCACAAAGAGAATAAAACTGTTGTGCTGTCTTTTAGATCCTCGATACAAGAATCATGCTTTCTCTTCTGATGATGTATTGGCCAAGGCAAAACAATGGCTGACAGAAGATCAACACAAGCTGCTGGAGGTTTCTGCATGTTACTAATCTGGAAGAGCAGGATGCTGCAATAACAAACGTCAAAAAAGACGACTAGAAGAGAATCTCCATTGTGGTCAAATTGATGCCACGTTCAGCGTGTTATTGGGGCCTCATGCGGAGGATTCTTTTGAATGTGCATCAATAATCAGCCTGGATGATGAACTTCATCTCTATTTGAAGGAACCAGTAATTGACAGAAGAAGTGGTGATCCTCTTCAGTGGTGGAAAGAAAATGAGTCACGCTACAAAAGCCTCTCATGCTAGAAGATACCTCTCTGCTCCTCCTTCATTTGTACCAAGTGAGCGTGTTTTAAGTGAAGTAGCAGCAATTTATGAAAAAAACAGAAACCGTTTAACAGGTGAACATGCTGAAATGTTATGCTTTTTGCACTATAATATTGTTCTACTTAACTGGGGGTATTGAAGAAAGTGCAATGTCAGTGTGTCCTGTCCATTGTCTAGCTTTTTGCACTGCAGTAGTGATTTAAATGTAATCAATGCAGTGCAATGCACTAGTAACAGTTATACTTTTTCTATGTTTAGGGAAGCCATTTAAGAAGTTATTGTTTTTTCAAGCACTTTATTTTTCCCAGTTGTTTACTTTTAGACCTCGTTCATCACACCATGGTGCACTACAGAGATGTCAGTTTTGAAATCGGTGTGTGTTTTCTCCCATCAGTTTTCATGTGAAGAATGAGCCTTTAATGTTTAATTTTAATAAACATTAACATGTTCAGTTTATACCAGATTTGTGCATAAAATTGGTGTTATTTTTGAAAGGTTTAAATGTACAAAATATCTGCAAATAATATCGGCAGGAAAGGTGGCCAAAATATCGGTATTGTATCGGCACCAAAAAGACAATATCGGTCAATCCCTATTCTATGGGGGTACTTGAGAACAGCTGGGAGAGCAAATGCATAGGTCTTTGAAAAAATAGACAAGGCCAAAACCTGACCTTTCAGAATAAGAATAACGGACTCAGACTCCTTTATCTCTTAAGACCTGGGCTTCAACAGCCATGTCATCAGAGCCAGAGACTGGGAAGCAAGATGGACTAGAGGGCCACTGACCACTAGATTTGTCCTGTTGGGAGGAGGCCAGGGGTCATCTGCTAGAGTATGTCTGTTTACCAGGTTCTTCTGGGCCAGTTTGGTGCAATGAGAAAGATCACATTGAAGAAGTCTAGGTGAAGGGTCCATTCCCCTTGATCCACGTGGTGGAGGCCGAGGTACTCTGTTTTCCAGTTGTCCACTCCTGAAATGTAGACCGCAGAAATTGCTGGGCAGTGAGTTTCCGTCCATGCTCTGAGCTTCAGGATGTGGATGGGAAGCTTGGCTTCGATCATTGACCATTGTACCCTGGCCATAAGGGACTGGAACATCCCTCCCCAGCCTGAGAGACTGGCATCTGTTCTTATCACATTTCAGTGATAAGGACGGAAAGAGTTCCCTAATGTTAAAGGATAAGCTCACCTTTTGGGAACGTTACACATTTCAGGTGTGACATGGCATCTGCCTGCGCTACTCCGATTCCCCACTGTGATAGCAGGATCTTCTCCTTGCACCCACTGTCACAATTTAAAAAGTGCACTCATGGCTGCATCATTCATTCAGTGTGATCTGTGAATGAAAGAACTATAACTACCATCTTCTACTGCAGAAGATGGCTTTTCGTTCTCAATAAACTGCAAGGGTGCTGATGAGCGCTCTTGTAGTTCATTGATCTTCCTGCTTTCCAGTATCTGTCTATCCATATGGGAGGTACAGGTAGACAGCTAAACTGAGGCTCTGCAAGAGTCTGACATCACACCTGCGATCTGCTGATCATGGGTACAATGCTCTGTAGGCTCCAGGAAAAAAAACAAAACAAATTTTTTACCTGCAAAAATATGTGCATTATTCTTTAAGGCTGGGTTGGAGATCCGCCAAGTGGAGGCATTACTTGCTTAGCTGGATAGGAGCATGGGTAGGTCTAAAGAAGGAGTATGCTTGTTCCAGGCTGACCAGATGTGCTGGAAAGGTCTTAAATGAAATGGGTAGATGGTACAGCTTGAGAGGAGGCTGCCATGAGACCTATGGCTGTCATGGAGACTCATTATGGGATGTCTCTCTGACCTAAATTCTCAAGTGTAAGCTCTAAGAGAGAATTTTCTTATCTGAAAGAAAGACCTTTGCTTGGGATGTATCCAGGATCAGAACCAAGTATTCTAGGTGCAGAGAAGGCTGGAGAGCAGATTTTTGAAAAGTGATTACCCAGCTGAAATCCTAGAGCAACCTCAAAGATCAAACGCTACAGCACTGTTGGGTTATACCACCAAATAGTTTTTAGCACAGTGCCTTAACACACAATGTAGTTCCTATGCAGCTAATATATCTTTTCTCAACAGTTACTAGGTGAAAGACAGACCTGCACTGAGCCACAAACCTACTTCTATTGGTTGATCTACAAACCTCTGCTTTTAAAATAACAAAAATATGGAGGTGCACACTTGTAAAACTGTAAAATCCATTAAAAGAATGACATTGTTTTGTAAAAATGTAAAAAGTCATATAAAAATTACTTCAAGGTAAACACTGCAATAATATCGCAAAATAAGCTCTCAAAATTACTTTCATTTTAATAGGAGAGTACAGGCACATGAAACATGCCACTGACTAAAACAAGTGTTTTCAAGAAGAGCCTGCCATCGGTATCAACTGGTGCTTTCACAAGTCCCCTGGGTCTGAAACTTTATAGATAATGCTTAGTGGTAAACTTGGATAGCAGGTCTGTAATTCAATTAGAGGTAGGACTGTCTGGTAATCCCACACTCCCTAATCAAACTAGACATTCACTCATTGTATGGAAGTTTCAACTGGGCCTCATGTATAGGAAGCACAAAATAAAAGTATATCATTCTGTTTATTCTCCACTACAGCCTGCACTATACATAACTAAACTAAAAGGTACATTAGCCAAACCTTTCTAAAACTAAGTGTATTAAAACTATGAAAATAAACTTAACATTCTAACAATATTCAAAAATGTAGGATCTGAAAAATACCCACTTCCTTTTCCTTGGATAGTTATCACTTGAATCTAAAAAAGAAAAAGCAGAAAAAGAGAGTAGCATTTAAAGTCCAGTTTATTAAATATTAAATAATGGTAATTGAAATTATGATATGAAAAAGGAACTAAAGCGTATAGTCAACACATTAGATAATATTGTGCACATTCTACACAACACAAAACTGTTGGGTTTTCGTAATAAATATTCACAACAGCTTTAAGAGCAAGTTTGGAAATGAATAAAAACAGCAGTGATGGGGTGAAAAGATGAAGAAACATTCACAAATACCCTTTTGCTCATCCATTAAAGTCCATAGCTGCACTCTCACTAAAAAGTATACATTAACAGTTTCCCCATTAAAATTTACTAAACATGAACCCTGTTTCCAGTAATGTGGCCTTGATCTGTGTTTACATCCTGTTTTGATGTCAACAAGCCGCTACTGGCCACCACTAGGATGTGCTGTTAGGACTGCATACAATACTGCTGAAAACACTTGTCATCTTTCTTGTACAAAAGTTTTATTGAACATAAAGAGCATTAATAGTACAAAGGGAGAAACATATAAATGAACATAATGCAAATACGTGTTTACATAGTCTTAATACAAAAAATAGAAGGAAATGAAAACAGGAATCATATTACATGACCATGTAACAATACATAAAGCACTGAGAAGGCAAAATATGTTCATAAACAATTGTCAGCATATACCTTATCTCCGTCAGGGGTAAACCTGCGGATTTAAAAATATAAAAAGTAGCCGAAAATAAAGGTGGAAAAAGGGAGTAAAAAAAAGAACTGACATAGTGATTAAGAAAAGAGAGGGGAGAGATAGTGAAGAAAGAGTGGGGGGAGAGGAAAGATGGGGGGGGGAAGAGGTCCGCGGGATGGGGAGCCTGAGAATTCATCGCAGAGAGAGTAGTGCCGAGTCGAATCTGGAGGGGTGGGCATAGTTTACCCATGGTTCCATATCCGGAGAAATTTGTCATGTGTATCTGATAATACTGCTGTCAGTTTTTCATTAACCATGATATCATTAATGCGGTTTTTAACTGCTTCAAAACCTATGGCTGGAGTTTTCCATGTTTTTGCAATAGTTAATTTAGTTGCAGTAAATATATGGGATGCTAACTGACGCTCTGGTCGCAACAGTTCAATGATTGGTTTCCCCAAAAGGGCCTCAAAGGGGTCCCTTTTTATGGTAGCGTTGAAGAGGTTTCGGAGGAGTGCATACACTCTGACCCACAGTCTGCATACCTTAGGGCACTTCCACCAAATATGTGCCATCATGCCCTCTTGTGAACACCCTCGGAAACATAAAGGGGAATATGATGGGATAAAACTCGCTAATCTGGCTGGGGTATAGTACCGTCTATAAAGAATTTTGTAAGCATTTTCCAGGAACAGAACATTCTTGGAGCACTTGGATAATGAAATAGTCATGGCCTGCCAGTCCTCCGGGTCTACCTTTTTACCCAGCTCTGCTTCCCAATGGAGATGATATGCTCTTATGGGTGGTTTTGTGGAGCCAAAAATGGCTGCGTAAATTAATGAAACCAAACCTGGGGACTGGGGTCGTGATCTGCAAAGATGTTCAAAGGGAGTTAATGTATAAGGGGCGTTATGAGATTTTATAAGGGTTAGTAGGAAATGTCGTATTTGCATATATCTAAAATGTTCCCTGAGGGGGATGTCATGTGAGGAGCGTAAGGCTGCAAATGTTGTGATCCTAGTTGGGGAAAGCATAGAGTGGACATCCACAAAGCCTTGCTCGGTCCACCACCGGAATTGCTGCGGATTATCGTGCCCCGGTGGGAACAATGGGCAGTGAAGAAGGGAAAGTAGGGGAAGGTGTGGGGAGATCAAACCTGCAGAGTATTTGACTGAATCCCATTAACGTAGTGAATGGGCCAAACATGGGCCCATAGCACTAGGACGATGTTCTTGAGGGAGCCATGGAAGAGAGGCTAAGGGTATCGGGTGAGAGTCTACCATATCCATGGTGGCCCATAATGGCATCTGAGATTTCTCATGGAGATGGGATAATGGACCTGGACCGGCAGAACCCTGAAGTAGTAAAGCAGTTTTGGGAGTTAGGACATGCGAACGGTAGCAATCCTACCGAACCAGGACAACGGGAGAGCGGACCACGAGGAGAGCATATTTGTGAGTTTTCTAAATAATGGGGGAAAATTAGCTTGGAATAAGCCTGAATACTTTGGAGTAAGTCGGATACCAAGGTAAGGCAAGGAATTCAGCCATTGGAAAGAAAAGTGTGACTGTAGGGATTCTAATTCAGATGGTATCATGGCAATGTTGGCAGTCAGTTGATTGGGTGTAAAGTGACAACCATCCTTGACTGAATTATACATCTTAGTCAAATGCGGAGCAATGACGTCTGCCATTTTCCGGTAATAAAGTGCCGTGAAGCCGTCTGTGCCAGGCATCTTGCCCACCTTCAGCTCCTTGATACATTGAGGACTTCTGAGACCTGTATATCTCGGTCCATCAGGGATGTATGAGTTTCAGACAAGGAGGGTAATGATAAGTTCTTGAGAAAGGTATCTAGGCCTTGGGTTGAAAGATGATCCGGCTCCGAATAAAGTTTAGTGAGGCGATGTCTGAATTCCTCCAGGACTCGCTGGGGATTACCGGTTAGGGAGTTGTGGCGCGTGCGAAGAGTAATAGGAGTAAATTTCGGGGCGAAGGTACGTAATCTATTAGCTAGCATTGCATTAGGTTTATTCGCTTTAATATACCATATCTGTCGGGCCCATCGTAGGGTCTGTTCTGCTTCATCAGTTAGGCACAGGTCTAATTCTGTGCGGGCCTTATCTAAGAGTTTGCGATTAGTGGGAGTGGGTTTTTGTTTGAAGATTTTGGTCGCAGCCTCTAATTTTAATTCAAACTCCTGTCGAGCCTTTGCTCTCTCTTTTTTACGTCTAGACGCTATACGGATAACGTGACCTCTGAGGACAGCTTTATATGCTTTCCACAGTGTAACTGGGGATGATACTGATCCTGTGTTAATTCTAAAATATTCAGCTGAAGCTTCGTGAATGTCAGCAAGAATCTCTTTGTGGGATAGAAGAGAGTGATTCATCACCCATGGGGAGAATTGTGATTTGCTCAATAAAGAATGACAAACCGTTAGGGATGGGGTCATGATCTGACCATGGGGCGGCAAGGATAGAAATTGATTCTATTAAGGGAAGGTGTTTGCGAAGGACGAACATATGGTCGATCCTAGAATGAGAATGGTGAGGATGGGAATAATGGGTATAATCCCTACTCAGGGGATGGAGTTCCCGCCATATATCTATCAGATCAGAATTCTGTAGGGACTGTGAAAAGGATTTGGCGGCCGCAGAAGGGGGTTTATGGTCCGGTGGGTACTTGTCAACAGAGGGCTTCAAAGTTACATTAGAGTCTCCCGCCAACAAGAGGGTTCCTTTTTGGTGGGTTCGTAACAGAGAGCAGACGTGGGTAAGAAAGGGCCCTGGGTTAGTATTCGGAGCATAATAGGACATGATTGTTATCTCATTATCTTGAATCGTGCCTTGCAAAATTAGATATCTGCCATTTGGGTCTGATATCTGTTTACTGCAAATAAATGGAACCGTTTTACTTATGGCGATCAGAACACCTCTGTGTTTAGTAGATGCATTAGCCAGAAATACCTGTGGGTAGTGTGCCGCAAAGTATTTAGGGCAAGAGGTTGTAGAAAAATGCGTTTCTTGCAAACAAGCGATATCTATTTTTTGTTGTTTTAGGTATTTAAAGATCTTGACCCTTTTCTGGGGGGAATTCATACCCTGAACATTCAGGGTAAGCCAGTTAAGGGTCATGGGGTCAGGGGGTTTCTCCTATATAAATTTCCAGCCAGACATCCCGCGGACCAGGGGGAAGGGGAAAGAAGAAAGGGGACAAGAAAAGGGCAAGAGAGAAAGAGTGAAGCATGTAAGGTAGAGGTAATGAGGAAATCTCGAAGTTGGATAAACAACAATACCTTAATTGCATTAATTTGTGGGCTGAAAGACCCACATTCGAGTAAGACGTGGGGCGGACCATAGTGAGGTGTCCTTTAAAGTTATTAAAGCATAGGACCAAACTAAGTGTACTGTGGACTACTCACTCCTTAGCCAGCACAAAAGGGATGACCGTGGCCCAGGGTCGGGCAACAGAAGGGGGTTAGATGTCATCAAAAAACAAATGAAATAAAGTACCTTCAACCATTGTTGGATTTATGGAATCTCTGGGACTGTAAATCTCGCAGAGCTTGGGACCTGGGTTGCGAACGTCGGGAACTTTGTCAAGGGGGCCTGGAGGGTCCTGGTCTGGAGGAGGAGAAGGACGCCGCATCCGTCTGGGAGGAAGGGAGGTCCAGCTGCAGATCCTGGAAGTGACGCCTCAAATCCGCTGGAGAAGTAGCCTGAAATTGACGGCCCGAATGAGAGAAGGATAGCTTGAAGGGGAATCCCCATCTGTATTTGATCCCCTGGGTTTGCAGGATTTGCAAGTATGGTTTGAGACCCCGCCGTCTAGCAATTGTGTCCGGTGAGAGATCAGCGAATAGCTGAAGAGAATTTCCCTGAAATGAGAGAGTTTGTTGTTCTCTTGCCGCCTGCAAAAGCTTTTCTTTAGTACGATAATAGTGAAACTTTATGATAACGTCCCTCGGGGGACCATCCGTGGGTTTAGGGGCCAGGGATCTATGTATGCGATCGAATTCAAGCCTGTCCACAGGGATCTCCGGGGTCAGTTCCTGAAAGAAAGCTGTCGCTGTGCCCTGCAGGTCAATGACCGCTTCTGGGATACCGCGGATGCGTAAGTTGTCCCTGCGGGCTCTATTTTCTGCGTCCTCTAATCTGTCTCTCAGGGACTCTAACTCCGCTGTTAGCTTATCTACCTCTTCTTCATGACCCTCTAAGACGGTGGTTGCCAAATCCATACGCTGCTCTAATTGATTAGTGCGTGGCCTATCTCTTTAGGCCCCGCACTAAATCTGAGGAAAGTTTGCGTGATGCCACAGTAATATCATCCCTGACAATACTGCGGAATTTTGCCAGAAGATTATCAGGGTCCAGGGGAAGAGGGCTTACCAGATCCGTAGGAAATTGATGTAAGCTGTCTGTTGGAGATTCTGGGTTCTCATCTAATAGGTGTGCAGCGTCCTCATGTTCCGGATTTCCCCTTGCCTGGAGCTGCGGAGGATTTATGGGGCTGCCGAGCTTTTGGCTTTTGTTTTCCGGACCGGAGCATCACCGGCGGAGTCCCGAGATGTTCCGGGGTCCGGGGAGGTATATGTGCTGCGTCCCCGCTTGCTCTGCTCGTTATCTGGCCGGGTTACTGATCCTGTCGGCGTGGAGCGGAGGAATCAAGCGGCCATCTCCTTCGCTCGCGCGCATGCGCCCCTGAAAACACTTGTCATCTTTAAAGATATCATAATCCTTCCTACCTATACCTTGTGTTTTTCCCCTGCTCAAGATGCGAATTGATCATGTAATTTTATTATGTTTCATGATGTCATTTGTTTCCCTGTATCCACACAGCTTTAAGTAGAGTAATCTTCACATTCCTAAGTCAGAAGTTTCTGTTTGTGTTCGAACATGAGGCACGCGGGTATGGCACTGCATAGGTTAACATGTGACCTCTGTCTGTAGTACTAACTTTCCTATGATGAAACAATTAACATGCTGGAAGAGTGTATCATCACATTAGCATTACACATGAAACCAGAAGGCATGCACTGGACAATGTGACCTGGAACAAAAAGTTGCCTGTCATTAGGGACAAGCTAGGTTAATGAATACATGGACATAGGGGAATTGATCAGCCATGACACTACAAACCGCAGCCAAATTATATGAGCCCATCATTACAAGGTAAAGCAAACCAAAAACACAGGAAATTCGACACTGCTACCTAACCTAGTTAAAACAAAAAAAAAAATTGAAAGTGTGCCTTTAACCACTTCAGCCCTGGAAGGATTAACCCCTTTCCTGACCAGAGCACTTTTTACAATTTGGCACTGCGTCGCTTTAACTGCTAATTGCGCGGTCATGCAATGCTGTACCCAAACGAAATTTGCGTCCTTTTCTTCCCACAAATAGAGCTTTCTTTTGATGGTATTTGATCACCTCTGCGGTTTTTATTTTTTGCGCTATAAACGGAAAAAGGCCGAAAATTTTGGAAAAAAATGATATTTTCTACTTTTTGTTATAAAAAAAATCCAATAAACTCAATTTTAGTCATAAATGTCAATAAGTGTATATTTATTGGTTTGCGCAAAAGTTATAGCGTCTACAAGCTAGGGTACATTTTCTGGAATTTACACAACTTTTAGTTTATGACTGCCTATGTCATTTCTTGAGGTGCTAAAATGGCAGGGCAGTACAAACCCCCCCAAATGACCCCATTTTGGAAAGTAGACACCCCAAGGAAATTGCTGAGGCATGTTGAGCCCATTGAATATTAATTTTTTTTGCCCCAAGTGATTGAATAACGACAAAAAAAAAAAATTACAAAAAGTTGTCATTAAATGATATATTGCTCACACAGGCCATAGGCATATGTGGAATTGCACCCCAAAATACATTTACATTTAGCTGCTTCTCCTGAGTATGGGGATACCACATGTGTGGGACTTTTTGGGAGCCTAGCCGCGTACGGGGCCCCGAAAACCAATCACCGCCTTCAGGATTTCTAAGGGTGTAAATATTTGATTTCACTGCCTATCACAGTTTCGGAGGCCATGGAATGCCCAGGTGGCACAACCCCCCCCCCCCCCAAATGACCCCATTTTGGAAAGTAGACACCACAAGCTATTTGCTGAGAGGCATGGTGAAAGCTGCTTGTAAAAGCAGTCTAGAGGCTAATTAGCCGCTAGGATTGCTTTTACATGAAAGCCGACCTAAATGAGGATACCTAAACCTGCAGGCATCATTCTGGTATAACCACTCAAAGTCGTGAATGGCGTACCTGAAGACAAAAAAATGGTTAACAATAAAACACAGTAAACGGTAAAGTATAAAAAATTGCATACCTGAAAAGCAGACTTGATAAAACATAATAACAATAAAACATTGCAGAATAGAATACAGCAAAAAAGAGCAGAACAATAGAGAGAGAGAATAGAGAGAGAGAGAACAATAAAACGACAACTATTTTTTTTAATTATATATATATATATATATATATATATATTTTTTACACTGTTTTTGTAACTAACATTTAAAACGGTAACCGGTTCCAGGTTCGGGTCTCTCAAAATGCGATGGCATCTTGGGAGACCCTGTGAAAGTGTGCCTAGTCTGTGCAATGCTGTACCCTACGCTAATACTCAACTAGTGAATGGTAGTGTTCAAAACATTCATCAATGCAAAGACCAGGATTGTCAGGACAGGAGGGACAATAATAGCGGGTGTCACGCCGATATCCGCGCTTGCTGCAGACACAACATCTTTTTTGGGGGGGGGTTCGTTGGGTAGGGGTACTCGGGAGGACATAAAGAAAATGCCTCTCATGCAGCCAACTGCATTTGGTTGGGGATGTGAATGGGGGAAGTACAGGAGCTGCAGAAGTGGTGGGTTCCCAATTAGGATTGGCGAATGCAGCAGGAAGGGCACTATGGGCACGACAGGCCTGTTTGTCTTCTTCTTGGTGGCAGCGGGACACTACTTGTGCTTGCCACCTCACCAGCTTGAACTACACTTATGGGACTCGCCACGTCACCAAGTGTTACTGCTGTGCTGGTTTGACTAAGACCGGGGTGTACTAGGCCGCTGGTGCTTGCCAGTTCACCAAAACGCTACCAAAAAAACTGTTAGCGATCGCAGGGATCAGGCCTGACTCTGCGAACGCTGCAGTTACGTGTTTAGTGTTTTGTAAGTGACAGTGATCGATTGATACTGCAGTTGGGTGGGCTGGCCTGGGAGGAGGGGCAAAACGCAGGTGCTAGCAGGTATCTGGGCTGATCCCGCTAACACTGCGTTTTTGGGAACCCCAAACTGCTGGGGACGCTAGTATAGATCTGATCGGATCAGATATTGATCCGTTCAGATACTATACCACTAAGGGAGGCGTATGCTGCGCGCGTGGGTGTTAGCGATACTGGCGCTAACCTGACGCTGCCTGGGGCTGGTGCTTGCCAGTTCACCAAAATGCTACCAAAAAAACAGTTAGCGATCGCAGGGATCAGGCCTGACTCTGCGAACGCTGCAGTTATGCGTTTAGTGTTTTGTAAGTGACAGTGATCAATCGATACTGCACTTGGCTGGGACGCTAGTATAGATCTGATCGGATCAGATATTGATCTGTTCAGATACTATACCACTAAGGGAGGCGTATGCTGCGTGCGTGGGTGTTAGCGGTACTGGCGCTAACCTGACGCTGTTTGAGGCAAGGCATATCACCGCCGGGCGATCAGGGGGCTAAATCTTTATTAGGTAATAAACGGCGGGTGCCCTGACACTATAAAAAATAAACAAACTAACCAGCGTCACACGTAACGGTTATACGGTGATCAGTGGTGAAAGGGTTAACTAGGGGCAATCAAGAGGTTAAAACATTTATTAGGTAGTATATGGGGGTCCCTGGCGCTATAAAACGCTGACGGCGAACCTAAATATTTACCTCCCTAACTAGCGTCACCAGCGACACTAATACAGCGATCAGAAAAATGATCGCTTAGCGACACTGGCGACGGGGGGGTGATCAAGGGGTTAAAACTTTATTAGGTTTATTAGGGGGGTACCCTAGACCTAAAGGGGGCTAACACTAACTGCCCTACTACACTAATGCACGGTACACACGGTCGGACTTTGTTCGGACATTCCGACAACAAAATCCTAGGATTTTTTTCCGACGGATGTTAGCTCAAACTTGTCTTGCATACACACAGTCACACAAAGTTGTCGGAAAATCCGATCATTCTGAACGCGGTGACGTAAAACATGTACGTCGGGACTATAAACGGGGCAGTGGCCAATAGCTTTCATCTCTTTATTTATTTTGAGCATGCGTGGCACTTTGTCCGTCGGATTTGTGTACACACGATCGGAATTTCCGACAACGGATTTTGTTGTCGGAAAATTTTATATCCTGCTCTCAAACTTTGTGTGTCGGAAAATCCGATGGAAAATGTGTGATGGAGCCTACACACGGTCGGAATTTCCGACAACAAGGTCCTATCACACATTTTCCGTCGGGGCATAACTGTCACAAACTGACACCAATGCAGTAATCAGAAAAAAACAAAACTGCTTGGTGTCAGTGTGACAGGGGGGGGGGGGGATTGGGGGGGGGGGGTAAAGGGGGGTGTAATGTATGCCTGGCATTTTCTACTGTGTGTGTAGTGTTTGTGCACTCACATCGCAGTCTTCTCTCCTCGGCGCCGGAACGGAAAATACAGAGCCGAGGAGAGATGACATCATTTCCTCTGCCTCTGTGTACTATACAGAGGCAGGGGAATGATCCCATTGGCTGGGAGCGATCGCGACGGGGGGGGGGGCATGAATGGATGGCCTCCCCCTCACCTCCGATCGCCGGGGGACAAACGCCGACCGCCAAAACCAATATTTTTGCAATCTTGCGGTTTAACTGATTCTTTAACCACTTACAGACCGGAAGCTTTTTCCCCTTAATGACCAGGCCATTTTTTGCGACATGGCACTGCATGTAGTTGACATTCTTTTTTCCCCACAAATAGAGCTTTTTTTTGGTGGTGTTTGAGCACCCCTGCGGCTTTTATTTTTTGTGCTACAAACAAAAAAATTGCGACCATTTTGAAAAAACAAACAAACAAAAAAAACAATATTTTTTCCTTTTTGCTATAATATCCCCCAAAAAATAAAAAATAAATCATCAGTTTAGGCCAATATGTATTCTACATATTTTTGGTAAAAGAAAAAAAAAAAAAATTGCAATAAGTGTATATTGATTGGTTTGCGCAAAAGTTATAGCGTCTACAAAATAGAGGATAGATTTATGGCATTTTTATTATTATTTTTTTCTTTTTTACTAGTATTGGCAGTGATCTGCAATTTTTAGCAGGACTGCAACATTGCGGCAGACAGATCAGACACTTTTGACACCTTTTTGGGACCATTGACACGTATATAGCGATCAGAGCTAAAAAAAAATCACTGATTACTGTATAAATGTCACTGGCTGGGAAGAGGTTAACACTAGGGGGCGACCAAGGGTGTTCCCTGGGAGTGTTTCTAGCTGAATGGGGGCTGGGCTGACTGGAGGAGAGAGATCGCTGTTCCTAGTGATTAGCAGAGCTCTCTCTAACTCCCCTGTCAGAACGGGAATCTGTCCATTTACATTGAAAGATCACCGTTCTGGCTCTCGTTCCCGTGACAACGGGTGGCCGGCGGACCTTGATGGAGCTGACGTACACCTACGGCGATTTGCAGGAACGTGCCGACCTGCCGCCTTATGACAGCAGCTGGTCGGCAAGTGGTTAAGGTTTTGATGGATTACTAATAAAAGGCTATATAATTTTACTTCAAGTTGAATCAGTGCCAGGCTTTCACGTTTTTTGGTATTTTTGTACAGGCTGAATGGCCAAATATAAATGTATAATTCATAGTGAAAGTGCATATATACTATAGCCTAAAGTCTAGTATCCTGGTATCTAAGTTCTAATTCTTAGGTTTTTTATCATAAATAAATGTAATATTTTACAGTGAAAAAAAATTACCAGTAGAAGGGAAGGTGTTCTGGAAAAAAAAGAGGAAAAACAGTAAATCATGAGAGCACATATACCTAAATACAAAAAGTGATGTACAATGTGTTATTGGCAATGCAAATAGATAATTCACATATATACATATATATGACGATATATCAGTTCAAGAACTATCAAAATGCACTTTGCAATACTTTTTAAATTTCACTATGTCGTTATGACCAAACTGTACGACAACAAGTAAAGAGGCACCTCTGGGTGCAGACGTTTTTAAAGGTTTAAAATGCTTTAATAAGATATATAGAGATAAACTCACATTATGGTGGTAAAAACAAGCATGATAGTTGGAGTCATGGATGACGCTCCCAGTCCTGTGCCTGTGAATAGTCTCTGTGGTGAATAAGGTGACAGCTCTTCCTGGTTGTAATGAGCCGGCTTCAGACAACGGAGGAGCGGCCTCAGAACGAGGCTTGAGACACAGGAGACAGCTGGCTGCAGGGGGATGGCGTCATCAGCAGTGGACGCGTTTCCTGGGCATGCGCGCTTGGTTGGTTAGCAAGCCGCGCCCCTTTCTCAACAGACAGGAGTCTGAGGCCGCTCCTCCGTTGTCTGAAGCCGGCTCATTACAACCAGGAAGAGCTGTCCCCTTATTCACCACAGAGACTATTCACAGGCACAGGACTGGGAGCGCCATCCATGACTCCAACTATCATGCTTGTTTTTACCACCATAATGTGAGTTTATCTCTATATATCTTATTAAAGCATTTTAAACCTTTAAAAATGTCTGCACCCAGAGGCGCCTCTTTACTTGTTGTCTTTCAGCCTCAGGAACATGGTTTCTTTCCTACTGTGATGGCAGCCCTGCTTGCTCTGTTTGGGCGTTTTTTCCCTTCATCCTGATCACAGCAATATATGGACTATTGGCTTGTGCTTATCATATGGACTGTCACTGTTCATTTTTTCATTGTTTCATCTTTTGACTATCCCTCGACTGTTCTCATTGCGCAGATTTGATTTTGTGGGAGCTCTAGGTGATTGCGCCTATACTTGCTATTTTATGACCAAACTGTACAGATACCAAGTAGGAACAGACCCAGCTTTACAAAAAAAAAAAAAACAGTCCAGCTGTCAAGATTTACATACCATTATTACTTTATTTAACTGTAAATTTGAGTCTTATCAAATATTCAGCTCAACAAGCAGAACTCCAGTATGAATTTCATTGCACACTGTGCACTTCTCATAGTGCGTTTTAAAAGCTACAGCAGGTCAGATAGAATCACGTAATTTCCTGGCTGGAGGACTTCCAGTATTATCTGGCTCTTTCCTTCCGTTCTTCATGTGTGGACATTACCTGGGCAGTCTGCATGGAAATACAGCCTGCCTAGGAACTCCCATTCCCCCATACCGACAACCACCCCATTAAGGCATTTTAAGCTACAATCTGTTTAATTTTTTCAAACAACAAAATAGAGGGGGATAGAAAACAAATCCCTTTACAGAAGATATACAGTGACATTACAATGCCGTGTATGTTGCCAGCATACCGATGTAACTGTATTTTTGCAGTATTCTTGTTTTGGTATGTATAATGCAACTTATGGTTAAATAAATAAAGGAATTTCAATACTGCCAGGGAACAAAGTATTGCCATGGAATAAGTAGTTAGCAGTTCCATATAACAACACACTTCAACCAGAGAGTGAAAACTGGTACAATACTCCAAAAAAGACACGTGACTAAAAGGAACGTATATCCAATTTTAACCAAAACAGTCTGCAGCAAAACTGAGAATTTGTGCGAAGTGCCTATGTATGCATATTGAAAAGTGATAACGATAAAGCCAACCCCTTCTTAAAAGATAGAAGGGAGAGGGGAAAAAAGAAGGACAAAGACAGAAGTACTTGAAAAAGGTACAGAGAAATAGGAAATCAGAAAGGGAGTCTCCCAGGTCTTGCTAATCTAATGCTAGATGGTGTATCCACAGGTTCCATGTATTGTCAGATTTGGTTTGGGTACTATTATGTGCGCAGGAAGGGTTATCATTAATCGTTATCCAATTCAGTTTCTGTTTGACACAGTCAAAAACCACTACCAACCAGCAGTTCCAGTTCCGTACCATCAGGCCCCTTTCACACTGTCGGACCGTTCAGGTCTGCCTGTCAGTTTTGTCGGCGGACCTGAACGGGCGCTCCATGCTAGTCTATGGAGCGACGGATGTCAGCAGTGACATGTCCGCCGACATCCGACCCGGTCCGATCCGCTAAAATCAGATGGATGCCCCTACGTTCGCAGCAGTCCCTGGCGGATCGGATCAAGTGAGATCTGATGAAAACGGACATGCTGTCCGTTTTCGTCCAATCTCTCTGTAGTAACTAGCGGTGCTCGACAAGCCCCTCCCCGCTCAGTGAGCAGAGAGGGACCTGTCATCCGCCGGCTCAGGGGAGATCAATGGAGAGATCTCCTGCTGAGCTGGCGGACAAGGGTGGACTCCAAGGCAGCGGATCCGCCTCGTGAGAACGATGGCTCACAGTTCTAGCAGCAAGAATTATGTAAGAGACCAATCTCCTCAAATGTCTACACAACCCAATCCCCCTCCAGGTCTAATTTTTTAAAGAGGGCAATTTCATAGGTATGGAGTACGTTCAACCCTACTGAATTACTTTGGGCAGTTTGTACATGGGAATCGCCTGATTAACCACTTCAATACCGGCACTTTCACCCCCTTCCTGCCCAGGTCAATTTTCAGCTTTCAACGCTGTAACATTTTGAATGACAATGTGCGGTCATGCAACAGTGTACCCAAATGCAATTTTGATAATTTTTTTCACACAAATAGAGCTTTCTTTTGGTGGTATTTGATAACCTATGCAGTTATTTTTTGTGCTATAAACAAAAAAAGAGCGACAATTTTGAAAAACGATTTTTTACTTTTTGCTATAACAAATATTGCAATTTTTAAAAAAACAAAAACAATTTTTTTTCTCAGTTTAGGCCGATATGTATTCTTCTACATATTTTTGGTTAATAATAAAAAAAAAAAAATTGGCAATAAGCTTATATTGATTGGTTTGCACAAAAGTTATAGCGCCTACAAAAAAGGGTTAATTATTCAAGGCATTTTTTTTAATATTAGTTTTTTTTTTTTTTACTAGTAATGGTGGTAAATCTGCAATTTTTATCAGGGTTGCGACATTGCGGCAGGCAGATCGGACACTTTTGAAACTATTTTGGGACCACTGACATTTATACAGCGATCAGTGCTATAAATAGCCATTGATTACTGTAGAAATGTCACTGGCAGGGAAGCAGTTAACACTAGGGGGTGATCAAGGGGTTAAATCTGTTACCTAGGAAGTGAATCTAACTGTGGGGGATGGGACTGACTGGGGGAGGAAACCGATCGGTGTTCCTATAAACTAGGAACACACGATCTGTCTCCTCTCCCCTGACAGGACGTGGGGATCTGTGTGTTTACACACAAAGATCCACATTCCTGCTTCGTCACAAGCGATAGCGGGTGCCCGGCGGACATCGCGGACGCTGGGCATGAGCATCGTTTTCTCGGTGGCGCGTGCGCGCCCCCATTCCGGCATGAAGCTGAGGATGTCAAATTACTATGGGGGGGTATTGAAGTGGTTAACAAGATTAAGCCATGGAGATAAAGAGGGGGAAACATTGGACTTCCAGGGCATCATTGTTAATTTCTTGGTATAAAAAGAACGGGAGGTGTAAAAGTGTTTTCACCCATTAGGTAGACTGTCATCCTCCACATAGCCTAATAGGCAACATAAAGGATTACATATGTTGGGAATATTAAAGAAACCTACTGGTAAAATGAGTGACCTTGGACCAAAGGGTACATACCTAGACATTCATAGACCATATGGTAGAATGACCCTACAGCCCCAGAGCATTTGGTACAAGTGTGGGAACGTAAATTATGTTAACAATGGGTGCAGGCATATTTCAGCTTAACCTTAGAAAATAAGTAATTTGGTGGTATCTAAACATTTTAGAAGAAGGCAGTTGCAGATTATCTTTGTAGTATTCCAGACTTCGAATGTTGTTTCTGAACAGGAAATCATCAATCCTCAGGAAGCTTTTATTTTCCTACCATTTAAATAGGCGAGGTTGTAGTCCCAGGAGAAAATCAGGATTTTTCAGTAGGTGAGCAAGAGGGATGTGGGGGAAATAAAGTTGTTTCCTAGCCCTCTACCTATCCCATTGGGGGGTGATTTACTAAAACTAGTGCACTCAGAATCTGGTGCAGCTGTGCATAGTAACCAATCAGCTTCTAATTTCAGCTTGTTCAATTACGCTTTGACAATAAAACATGGAAGATGCTTGGTTACTGTGCAGAGCTGCACTAGATTTTACACTCTTCAGTTTTAGTAAATAACCCCCATTGTGTAAGATAAAGTAGGGCACAGAATAGGAGGGTGCAATCAGTTCCGGATCCACATCAGGGTTCTAATCAAGCTTGTTGAGCACCCATTGAGGGGCCGGTGCCACCATGGCAGTGTGTGCCAACTGGGCTATTTGCGCCTCTTGGTGATAAGCTAAAAGATTAGGGATCCCCCTTGCGGTTTAGGAGTGTATAGTGTCAGCCTGTTAATTCTCATTTTTTTTTAATCGCCCCATATGAAGTGAAGGATCCTCTTTTGAATCATTAGCAAGTCCTTCTGGAAAATGCTGAAGGAAGGCTCCTAAAATAATACAGGATTCTGGGAAGGACATAAATTTTAACCGAGTGAATCCTACCAAACCATGACAAAGTTGAGGTAGACCATTTGTCTAAGTCTGGTGAGATTTCTTTAAAAAAAGATGGACATATTTAGTGGTGCGATGTGTCTAAGGTCAGATTTAAGTGAATACCAACGTATGGGATTTATTTAGAGGTCCATTGAAATACAAAATTAGAGCAGAGTAAGGTAATTGTGGGTGGCAGCATAATATTCATTGCCAAAGATTTATTCTTGTTAAAGGAAAGGCTGGATTGTAATAATTTAACATGGTTGTAAACCTGCACATATACCCAGTGAAGTAACCGGCATTAATGCCGCGTACACACGGTCGTATTTTCCGATGGGAAATGTTCGACTGGAGCTTGTTGTCGGAAATTCCGACCGTGTGTAGGCTCCATCATCATTTTCCCTTGGAATTTCCGACAAACAAAATTTAAGATCTGGATCTAAAATTTTCCCACAACAAAATCCGTTGTCGTAAATTCAGATCGTGTGTACACAATTCCGACGCACAAAGTGCCACGCATGCTCGGAATCAAGCAGAAGAGCCGCACTGGCTATTGAACTTCATTTTTCTCGGCTCGTCACACGTGTTGTACTTCACCGCGTTTTGGCGATTGGAATTTCCAACAAGATTTGTGTGACCGTGTGTATGCAAGACAAGTTTGAGCAAACATCCGTCGGGAAAAAAACATGGATTTTGTTGTCGGAATGTGCGATAGTGTGTACGCGGCATAAGTGATACACAGGGATGAAACAAATCCTCTTACATAAGTTTTTGCTGTTTATCAGCCACCATTTCTTCTGTAGATCGTTCTGAAAACACAAAAATAAAAGGATTTCTTCCTAGATCTAGGAGCAGGGGATCTGAAGTGTTCCTAAAGCAGACAGCTCTGAGCTCTATTTGAGGGAAGGGACATGGCCCTCCTTCACACGGTATGGAGAACAAGAACAGCTGTGACTATGGACCACAGGCTGATAACAGAAGAATAAGGCAGCAGAGAGAAATGCCAGTCAGAGCTCTGGCTAGAGACAAGTACACAATATAGAAGGATGTGCTTTGTTCATATTTCATGTCTGGAGGCTTACAACTACTTTGGTGGTGTGCAGAAACAATATGTACATAAGAACATTGCCTGCAAACAGGGCACATTTGTATTCCTGTTGCCCACAAACTATCCCTTTAACGTCCGCAAGAGCAGGGGGTTCCATTGCAATAGCGTGTGCCATTCTGAATTTTAATGGAGGAAGATTTTAAACCTCTGACAGAAATTTTTGATATAATGCACGTAGGGCACGTGGAAAAAGGAAGTCCCAAGAGACCCTTTCAAAATCTTTGTGGGGACTCAAATAAAGAAGCCTGGCTTCCCTGTGAGCTGAAATGTCCCAGCAAGACTGGATTGATGAGATCAGGTTATGTGTTCTACGAATCTTATCCTAAGCTTGTTGAAAAAAGCCTGTTTGATCTACATGGCTATACACGTATCTCCAGAAAGAAGTTTATTCGCCAGGCAAGCAATACAATGAGAATTTTAAGATCACAGTTGCTCAAAGAAATACGGTGCCTTGAAAAAGTATTGATAACCCTTGAAATTTTCCACATTTTGTCATGTTACAACCAAAAACGTAAATGTATTTTATTGGGATTTTATGTGATAGACCAACACAAAGTGGCACATAATTGTAAAGTGGAAGGCAAATGATTGATTTTTCTTTTTACAAATAAATATGTGAAAAGTGTGCTGTGCATTTGTATTTAGCCCCCTTTACTCTAATACCCCTAACTAAAATCTAGTGGAACCAATTGCCTTCAGAAGTCACCTAATTAGTAGAGTCCACTTGTGTGTAATTTAATCTCAGTATAAATACAGCTGTTCTGTGAAGCCCTCAGAGGTTTGTTAGAGAATCTTAGTGAACAAACAGCTTAACGGAGGCCAAGGAACACACCAGACAGGTCAGGGATAAAGTTGTGGAGAAGTTTAAAGCAAGGTTAGGTTATAAAATAATATCCCAAGCTTTGAACATCTCACAGAGCACGGTTTAATCCATCATCCGAAAATAGGAGTATGGTACAACTGCAAACCTACCAAGACATGACTGTCCATCTAAACTGACAGGCTGGGCAAAGAGAGCATTAATCAGAAAAGCAGCCAAGAGGACCGTGGTAACTCTGGAGGAGCTGCAGAGATCCACAGCTCAGGTAGGAGAATCTGTCCACAGGAGAACTATTAGTTGTGCACTCCACAAATCTGGCCTTTAGGGGAAAATGGCAAGAAGAAAGCCATTGTTGAAAGAAAGCTGTAAGAAGTCCCATTTGCGGTTTGCGAGAAGCCATATGGGGACACAGCAAGGATGTGGAAGAAGGTGCTCTGGTCAGATAAGACCAAAATTAAAACTTTTTGGCCAAAAGCAAAACTCTATGTGTGGTGGAAAACTAACACTGCACATCACCCTGAACACACCATCCACACCGTGAAACATGGTGGTGGCAGCATCATGTTGTAGGGATACTTTTCTTCAGCAGGGACAGAGAAGCTAGTCAGAGTTGATGGAAAGATGGATTGAGCCAAATACAGGGCAAACTTAGAAGAAAACCTGTTAGAGTCTGCAAAAAACGATAGACTGGGGTGGAGGTTCACCTTCCAGCAGAACAACAACCCTAAACATACAGCCAGAGCTACAATGGAGTGATTTAAATCAAAGTATGTTCATGTGTTAGAATGGCCCAGTCAAAGTCCAGAACTAAATCCCATCAAGAATCTGTGGCAAGACTTGAAAATTGCTGTTCACAGACACTCTCCATCCAATCTGACAGAGTTTGAGCTATTTTGCAAAGAAGAATGGGCAAAAATGGTTTTATGATTGAACTGGAGGGACTTGTGTCTTTTTTCAACCTGACTAACTATGTAACTACAGTTGTGCTCATAAGTTTACATACCCTGGCAGAATTTATGATTTTTCCATTTTTTTTTATTTCCATTTTTCAGAGAATACGAATGATAACACAAACTTTTCTTTCACTCGTGGTTAGTGTTTGGCTGAAGCCATTTATTATCAATCAACTGTCTTTACTCTTTTTAAATCAAAATGGCAATTTTGGCCTTATCACATGCACACAAGTTGACACAAAGGGGTTTGAATGGCTATTAAAAGGTAACCATCCTCACCTGTGATCTGTTTGCCTGTATCTAATGTGTGTATAAAAGGTCAATGCGTTTCTGGACTCCTGACAGACCCTTGCATCTTTCAACCAGTGCTGCACTGACCTTTCTGGATTCTGAATCATGGGGAAAGCAAAAGAATTGCCAAAGGATCTGCGAGAGAATGGTAGTTGAACTGTGTAAAACAGGAAAGGGATATAAAAAGATATCCAAGGAATTGTGAATGCCAAACAGCAGTGTTCAAACGCTAATCAAGAAGTGGAAAATGAGGGATTCTGTTGAAACCAAACCACGGTCAGGTAGACCAACTAAAATTTCAGCCACAACTGCCAGGAAAATTGTTCTGGATGTAAAGAAAAAATGCACAAATAACTTCAGGTGAAATACAGGACTCTCTGAAAACATGTGGTGTGACTGTTTCAAGATGCACAATAAGGAGGCACTTGAAGAAAGATGGGCTGCATGGTCGAGTCGCCAGAAGAAAGCCATTACTATGCAAATGCCACAAGGTATCCCGCTAACAATACGCCAAACAGCACAGAGACAAGCCTCAAACGTTCTGGCACAAAGTCATTTGGAGTGATGAGACCAAAACTGAGCTTTTTGGCCACAACCATTTTGCAAAGAGGGGACACAAAGAGAAGAAAAAATGCTGCTCACCCCTATGGATAAGAACAAAAAAGAGGAGTTTCCCCGGGGTGGGGTTTTTAGGCAGCAAAAATAACAAATTGAGTCAATAATGTATGAAAAAATTAAACTTATTTATTTTACAAAAATGACATAACATGGAAGTTAAAACAATGAGCTCCAGTGGGAAGTACTTAAAAATATGGTTGAGCTAAACATACATTTGCAGACATAGATTCATAACAACAAAATGTGTTGATAATATGAACATTTAACCTGACGCATTTCAACCCATACACTAAGGGTCTTCTTCAGAGGGTCAGTCTGCTGGAAAATATATACAAGATTGGTATACATATAGAAATCTCATTTATGTATGATAAAATTAATATATAATACATGAATGCAATATAATTACCCAACAATGCATGTCCAGCAAGAAAAGAAAGAAGCCTCCCACATGGAGATCCTTTAAAAAGGTTACTTTTTCCTCTTCCCCAAAGGGGAGTCCCAGTTACCTCTACAGTCACAGCAGCCAAAATCGGGGCAGCAATCCAGTGATGTAACTTACGAGAGGTCACACTATCAGGCACCTCCTGCCAGGCCAGAAAGCCGGCCGAAAAGCAAACCACACCTGTGATGAGGTTAAAGAGACAAACTAAATGGAACGCCCATTATGTATAAAACAAGTTAATAAAATTAATAAGTGGACAAACAGCCACTAGGAGGCAGAAGTCTCCAAATGTGTCATATGTAAGTAAAAGAAGCCTCAAAGCTGTATTTATATGCAAGTTAATAAAATTAATAGGTGGACAAACAGCCACTAGGAGGCAGAAGTCTCCAAATGTGTCATATATGTAAGTGAAAGAAGCCTCAAAGCTGTATTTATAGGCCAAAGTGTAAAAAAGGAAAAGCCAATTAGATGGAGTGATGACATGAAGAATAGGAAAAAGAATAGAGATGGTGATGCAAACCAACTCAATTTATACCATGTGTCAAGGTAGTGATAAGGTGAATGTGAAGGAAAAAGAAAAAAAGGGGAAAAAAGTGTGGGGGGGGGAGAAGGAAGAGGAAGGAAGTGAGAAAAAGTGGGAGGAGAAGCATAGCATAAATAATGTGAAAGTAGGAGGGAATCATGCAGTGGATCTATGCTGTGTGAAAAAGATGGTAACATAAGTGAAAAGATATGTTGTGAAATCCAAAGTGAACAAAATTAAGTGAGAGAGTGCCCAAAATAGGTCCAGAAGTGAAAAGAATCCAAACATTACCTTAAAGGGTATTAAGTAGCACATGTGACTGCACCATATTGCCCCATATAAATAGACTAACTTGTGACCTAACCCGGGATTGGCCGCAAGCTGTGTCGGACTCAGCGGATCAATATCCAGTCCGCGTCGACCAGTCTGAAATGAAATAAGTATAAGGGAAATATCAGAAATATCATAGGTAGATGAGTAAAAGTAAATATAAAAATAAAAAATAATTAATTTCATCATAGACCATAGCTATACTGGGCAAAAATGATGCAAAGACACATTGCTAGAAAGTATACTTACAGTGCAGGAACTGCATGTGCTTCTAATCCACCAAACAGGAAGAGACTAAAAGTGTGTGGTTGCTACCACCCATATATGTATCACTTATTGGGGGCGTGTACGCCTCATCATGATCTACCACAGGTGTGCATTAGCAGCCGATCAAGCCATAACAGGCGGCATGGCCGCCAAACAAGCAGCCAAGTGTGGCCTCCCCGGCGTTCGGGAAAAGCCGAAGGCTCCGACATGACGTCACTCTCATCGCAATTCCGTGACGCACCCACGTCGTGTCGCACGCACGGGGCCCCGCGCATGCGCAGCGAACAGGGAGCCTCCGAGAGTGTTCCGGAACGCCGCCGCCAAGGAGGAAGGATCCCCAATGTGGCGCCCGGTGCCAGCCCGGGCGCCTGATGGGGAAGAAAGGGGGAGGGGCCATCCAAAGGTTTTCGGTCCCTCCCCCCCTTGCCGGGAAGCCACATCAAAAGTCAACCCCCGACCCGGAAGCGGCAGCGACCAAGGCGCCGGACCTCCGATGGGAAAGGGAAAAAACAACAGAAAAACACAAAAGGGGACACAGAGCAAAACAATCATTTATTGTAAAACTTAAGTATATAAACAAAACAAGTATATGAGGAAGAGGGGGACAAGGATAATGTCTAACACAAATAGGTGTTATCCCCCAAGTCCTAATAATTCCTTAAGAGTGCATAGTAAACCTTTACACTTCAGCAGTGGTGTCACTAGGCATCACGTGTTATGTATATACGAGACATCAGTAAACACAGGAAACCCGATCACATACATTGGTAGATCTGCAAGATCAGAATCAGACTAATAATGAAATAAAATAATATAAAATAAGAATAAATTACATGAAAAGGGAGGAAAAGGGAAGGAAGGAAGACTTGGTCAGAAGGTCTTTTTTAATCAATTTTAGACCAATATAGAGGAGGATAATACTACTGGGTTTTCCCAGAGACAAAACCCTTTAGGAATGGGGCGAACGAAATAGCCTCATTTAATCCTGGAAACGAGGTGGAATTTAATTTAAATATCCACCTCTGTTCATGTTGCAACAGAGTTTTGTTCCAATCACCGCCTCGTTCTGGTATGTGGAATCGATCGAGCGCGGTGAAGGACACTTTGGGCATTTTATAATTATGCACTTCCACCACATGTCGCCCAAGTGGTAGGTAGTGGTTGCCAATTTGCATGTGATAGACATGTTTGGATATTCAACAATGGAATTCTTGTTTCGTCTTAGCGACGTAATATGCTCCGCATTCACATGACATGAGGTACACAACTCCTCGTGTCTGACAGTTGGTAAAATGTGCAGGCTTAAAGATTGTCCCATTCGGAAGGCGGAAAGTTTTTTCACGTCTTATATATTGGCAAAAAGAACAATGTCCACAGGGGAAAGATCCCAGAATGGAACAGTGTTTCTGTCTTTTTTGTGCATCCTTGAACTCACTTTGGACCAATTTGTCCCTCAGCGAAGTAGCCGTCTGAAGGTAATCGAAGGATTAGCTGAGATAAACCTAGTAGTATAGGCCAATATTTTGAAATAATGTTTCTGATCACGTTATGTTGTTTGGAAAAGCGTAGGATGATCCTGGTAGGATCCATACCAGGATCACTCACCGCCTTCTTTTGAGATAGCAAGTCACATCGGGATTGCGCAGCTGCTTTGTTATAGGCTTTACGTAAACAAGAGCGACTGTAGCCCCGTGCTAACAGTCTAGTTTGTAAGTTCTGTGCTTCTTGTTTAAAAAGGACATCATCAGAACAGTTCCTGCGCAATCGCAGGTACTGTCCATATGGAATGGATTTCTTTAAAGCTATGGGGTGAAAGCTATCCGCATGGAGGATTGTGTTTCCTGCGGTGCTTTTACGAAACAGAGTACTGGAAATTTGGCCCTCGGGGGTGCGCCTCAGCTGTACATCCAAAAAAGTCATTTGGTCATAATCATAAGTCATAGTAAACTTTAGATTGTTTGTTCTGATTGATGCAGTCAAAAAACTTCAGCAACATATCCTCAGAGCCCTCCCAGACGAGGAGGACGTCATCAATGTATCATAGCCAGATAAAAATGTGGCTCGTATACATGGCAAGGTCCATATCATCCCGGAGGGCTCTCTCCCACTCCTCCAGGTACAGATTGGCGTAGGCCGGGGCACAGCACGTGCCCATAGCCACGCCCTGCACCTTGAGGTAGTGGGAGTTGTTAAAGACAAAAAAATTGTGATGTAGAATGTAGTCAAGTCCATCTATGATGAATTCATTCAGTGCTTCATCATATTTCTGACTTCTTTGAAGAAGTGCCCGTACAGCTGCGATCCCCTTATTGTGGGGGATCGTGCTGTACAGGGCCTCAACATCCATGGCTACCAAAAGTGAGTTGGCTGGGAAAGTTATTCCCTGGATCAATTGGAGTAGGTGTATTGTGTCCTTCAAAAAGGAAGGCATACACAAGACAAATGGTTGTAAAAAAGAGTCAATAACCTTACTCAGATTTTCAGATATTCCTCCATTCCCGGAGACAATTGGTCGTCGGGGAGGTTTTGTTTGGTTTTTATGAATTTTAGGTAAGCTGTAGATCGTAGCCATACATGGATGTTTTATTCGAATAAACTCGTATTGATCTTTGGTGATCACTCCTTTTTCGAAGGCGGACTGAATTAAATCATAAAATTTACTATATGAAATTTGTATAAATTTGTTAGAAATGGTTTTATACCACTCACCATTATCTAGGATATCTTGGCACATGCGTATGTAATCTTGAATATCCATCAGGACCACGTTGCCTCCCTTATCTGATGATTTTATTGTGATTTCAACATTGTTAAATAAAAGATCGATGGCCTCAGATTCCTCAGCAGTTAGGTTTTGGGAACATGTTTTCTTGCGTGGGAGTTTGGAAATATCTCTAAGTGTCTGTTTGACAAAAATTTCTATGCTTGGATTTAAGCTGAGAGAAGGAAATTTGCCAGAGGGTTTTTTGAAACTTGTTGCAGAATTCCGTGTAGGTTCATTGGCATTTTCAAGTAAGGTTTCTAAGTCAATTTGATCTATAAGATCTAGAGTGTTATTTTCCTGAAATAAGAGTGTCAGGTCACGTAGGGCCTTAAATTCCTTCATACTAAAACTGGCCCACTCGGTCGTATCAATGTTAGTATCGGTCTTTGCATGAAGGCTCTTCAATAATAACCGACGTGTAAATAGCTGTAAATCAGTGACCACTTTGAATAAATCGAAGTTCTCCTGTGGGCAAAAAATCAATCCGCGTGATAGTACATCAATTTCAACTGGGGATAGAGAGTAGGACGACAGATTGATCACACGGAAGGATTCTGTTGAATCCGCGTGACATAAGCGTCCAGGTTCCCTGCTCCCCTGTTTGTTTGGGATGGGGAGGGTCCCCGTGCCTGGTTTAAAGGACTCTGAGGTCCAAGTTTTGAACATCCTATCGATAAGCTTGTGTGTATTTTGTTTGTAAAGATATTGGATGAAGGGTCTATTTCGTTCATGACTATATTGGATGCATCAGATTTGGGCCCAGAGGGCCTTACCTTACCGATAGGGGCACAGAAGCCACTCTCTAAAGCGGTCTCCACGGTACGTTTTTCCTGTCTTGTTCTGGGGAGCCCTTGTTATTACGGCTCCTTTTAAATTTACCACGTCCCTTAGGTATTTTCGGATTTTGGCTAGGGTTGAGTTCATTTTTGAACTTAGATATATTATTCATATGGTTAGAATGTTGTTGCGACATATACTGCTTATTTTTTTGATAGTTATTTTGAGGGTTAGGATTCTATTTATATGCTCGTCCTTCCGAGAAAGCAGTGTGATCCCTCCAAAATTTTGACTCTTTTCTGCAAGACGCCCCTATTATAGGTCGACAGGCCAGTCCGAAGGTTTGCCTGTAGTTCCAAATAGAGAGGGTGTTGCATAAAAGGTCTTAGGGAGGCTTCTATGTTGTCAATTTCTGTGTCCAACAATACCATTTGTTTCTTATATTCTCTGGTAAGAATAGCCATCATTTCCTGGGAGCATGCATTTAAATTAGCCTCCCATTCTCGTTTGCATTCAGTGCTAATTTGATCCAAATTGGGGAATATTTGGATCAGTAATCCCAAAGGGATAATCTTCTCCCTACTATACGGGCCACATTTTTATGTGGCTACGATACATTGATAACGTCCTCCTCATCTGGGAGGGCTCTGAGGATATGTTGCTGAAGTTTTTTGACTGCATCAATCAGAACAAACATAATGTAAAGTTTACTATGACTTACGATTATGGCCAAATGACTTTTTTGGATGTACAGCTGAGGCGCACCCCCGAGGGCCAAATTTCCAGTACTCTGTTTCGTAAAAGCACCGCAGGAAACACAATCCTCCATGCGGATAGCTTTCACCCCATAGCTTTAAAGAAATCCATTCCATATGGACAGTACCTGCGATTGCGCAGGAACTATTCTGATGATGTCCTTTTCAAACAAGAAGCACAGAACTTACAAACTAGACTGTTAGCACGGGGCTACAGTCGCTCTTGTTTACGTAAAGCCTATAACAGAGCAGCTGCGCAATCCCGATGTGACTTGCTATCTCAAAAGAAGGCAGTGAGTGATCCTGGTATGGATCCTACCAGGATCATCCTACGCTTTTCCAAACATAACGTGATCAGAAACATTATTTGAAAATATTGGCCGATACTTATGGACGATCCGAAAGTCAGTAGGTTTATCTCAGCTAATCCTTTGATTACCTGCAGACGGGCTACTTCGCTGAGGGACAAATTGGTCCAAAGTGAGTTCAAGGATGCACAAAAAAGACAGAAACACTGTTCCATTCTGGGATCTTTCCCCTGTGGACATTGTTCTTTTTGCCAATATATAAGACGTGAAAAAACTTTCCGCCTTCCGAATGGGACAATCTTTAAGCCCGCACAGTTTACCAACTGTCAGACACGAGGAGTTGTGTACCTCATGTCATGTGAATGCGGAGCATATTACGTCGGTAAGACGAAACAAGAATTCCATTGTCGAATATCCAAACATGTCTATCACATGCAAATTGGCAACCACTACCTACCACTTGGGCGACATGTGGTGGAAGTGCATAATTATAAAATGCCCAAAGTGTCCTTCACCGCGCTCGATCAAATCCACATACCGGAACGAGGCGGTGATTGGAACAAAACTCTGTTGCAACATGAACAGAGGTGGATATTTAAATTAAATTCCACCTCGTTTCCAGGATTAAATGAGGCTATTTTGTTCGCCCCATTCCTAAAGGGCTTTGTCTCTGGGAAAACACAGTAGTAATTTCCTCCTCTATATTGGTCTAAAATTGATTAAAAAAGACCTTCTGACCAAGTCTTCCTTCCCTTTTCCTCCCTTTTCATGTAATTTATTCTTATTTTATATTATTTTATTTCATTATTAGTCTGATTCTGATCTTGCAGATCTATAATGTATGTGATCGAGTTTCCTGTGTTTACTGATGTCTCGTATATACATAACACATGTGATTCCTAGTGGCACCACTGCTGAAGTGTAAATGTTTACTATGCACTCTTAAGGAATTATGAGGACTTGGGGGATAACACCTATTTGTGTTAGACATTATCCTTGTCCCCCTCCTCCTCATATACTTGTTTTGTTTATATAGTTAAGTTTTACAATAAATGATTGTTTTGCTCTGTGTCCCCTTTTGTGTTTTTCTGTTTCTTTCCCTTTCCCATCGGAGGTCCGGCGCCTTGGTCGCTGCCGCTTCCGGGTCGGGGGTTGACCTTTGATGTGGCTTCCTGGCAAGAGGGGGAGGGACCAACAACCTTTGGACGGCTCCTTCCCCTTTCTTCCCCATCAGGCGCCCGGGCTGGCACCGGGCACCACATTGGGGATCCTTCCTTCTTGCCGGCGGCATTCCGGAACACTCTCGGACGCTCCCTGTTCGCTACGCATGCGCGGGGCCCCGTGCGTGCAACGCGACGTGGGTGCATCACGGAATTGGGACGAGAGTGACGTCATGTGGGAGCCTTCAGCTTTTCCCGAACGCCGGGGAGGCCACACTTGGCTGCTTGTTTGGCGGCCATGCGGCCTGTTATTGCTTGATCGGCTGCTAATGCACACCTGTGGTAGATCATGAGGCATACACGCCCCCAATAAGTGATACATATATGGGTGGTAGCAACCACACACTTTTAGTCTCTTCCTGTTTGGTGGATTAGAAGCACACGCAGTTCCTGCACTGTAAGTATACTTTTTAGCAATGTGTCTTTGCACCATTTTTGCCCAGTATAGCTATGGTCTATGATGAGATTAATTATTTTTATTTTAATATTTACTTTTACTCATCTACCTATAATGATATTTCTGATATTTCCCTTATACGTATTTCATTTTAGACTGGTCGACTCGGACTGGATATTTATCCGCTGAGATCGACACAGCTTGCGGCCAATCCCGGGTTAGGTCACCAAAATTACAGTCTATTTATATGGGGCAATATGGTGCAGTCACATGTGCTACTTAATACCCTTTAAGGTAATGTTTGGATTCTTTTCACTTCTGGACCTATTTTGGGCACTCTCTCACTTATTTTTGTTCACTTTGGTTTTCACAACATATCTTTTCACTTATGTCACCATCTTTTTCACACAGCATAGATCCACTGCATGATTCCCTCCCACTTTCACAATTTTTATGCGATGCTTCTCCTTCTCCCACTTTTTCTCACTTCCTTCCTCTTCATTCTCCCCCCCCCCCCCACACTTTTTTCCCTTTTTTTCTTTTTCCTTCCCATTCACCTTATCACTACCTTGACACATGGTATAAATTGAGTTGGTTTGCATCACCATCTCTATTCTTTTTCCTATTCTTCATGTCATCACTCCATCTAATTGGCTTTTCCTTTTTTACACTTTGGCATATAAGTACAGCTTTGAGGCTTCTTTCACTTACATATATGACACATTTGGAGACTTCTGCCTCCTAGTGGCTGTTTGTCCACTTATTAATTTTATTAACTTGCATATAAATACAGCTTTGAGGCTTCTTTTACTTACATATATGACACATTTGGAGACTTCTGCCTGCTAGTGGCTGTTTGTCCACTTATTAATTTTATTAACTTGTTTTACACATAATGGGCGTTCCATTTAGTTTGTCTCTTTAACCTCATCACAGGTGTGGTTTGCTTTTCGACCGGCTTTCTGGTCTGGGAGGCGGTGCCTGATAGTGTGACCTCTCGTAAGTTACATCACTGGATTGCTGCCCTGATTTTGGCTGCTGTGACGGTAGAGGTGCCTGGGACACCCCTTTGGGCAAGAGGAAAAAGTAACCTTTTTAAGGGATCTCCATGTGGGAGGCTTCTTTCTTTTCTTGCTGGACATGCATTGTTGGGTAATTATATTGCATTCATGTATTGTATATTAATTTTATCATACATAAATGAGATTTCTATATGTATACCAATGTTATATATATTTTCCAGCAGACTGACCCTCTGAAGAAGACCCTTAGTGTATGGGTTGAAACGCGTCAGCTTAAATGTTCATATTATCAACACATTTTGTTGTTATGAATCTATGTCTGCAAATGTATGTTTAGCTCAACCACATTTTTAAGTACTTCCCACTGGAGCTCATTGTTTTAACTTCCATGTTATGTCATTTTTGTAAAATAAATAAGTTTAATTTTTTCATACATTATTGACTCAATTTGTTATTTTTGCTGCCTAAAAACCCCACCCCAGGGAAACTCCTCTTTTTTGTTTTTGGCCACAACCATAAACGCTACATTTGGAGAGGAGTCAACAAGGCCTATGATGAAAGGTACGGAGGTGGATCGCTGATGTTTTGGGAATGTGTGAGCTATGTGTGAAGAAAAAAGAGAACATTTCTCAAACACCATCTCAACAACCTTAAACCGCCCTCGGGAACTTTTCAAAATAGTCGCGCAGACTATGAACCCTAGCTGCTTAGAGCCCTCAGCATACGAAACTCAAGAATTCTGTAATGAGTTATCAGATTTTTTTCATCGACAAAATCGACAACATTCGGGAAACAATGCAACAGAAAAAAACAACCAACCTCATTCAACTAAAGCAAAAAGAGGAAAAAGACACGAACGTCACACAAGCACTGAACTTCTCGCTGATCCCAATCACCACTGAGACCACCAAAAACATCAGAAGCCTCCGAGACAGCACATCACCAAACGACATCATCCCCACAAAACTCCTGAAAGAATGTTCCGACATTCTGGCTCCTACTATAACACATCTCATAAATCAATCGTTCAAAGAAGGGATCGGTCCAATCGCCCTCAAGCAAGGCATCATCAAACCCCTCCTAAAGAAACCCAACCTCGACCCTAAAGAACCTAACTACCGCAGTTACAAGCCTCAACTCCATCTCCAAGATTATGGAAAAGGCAGTAGTACAACAGCTACAACGCCACTTGGACACACACAAACTCTTGGACCCGCTGCAATCAGGCTTCCACCCAGGCCATGGCACAGAAACGGCACTTCTCAAAATATGGGACAACGCCATTTAAGCAGCAGATGACGGAGAATCGTGTCTCCTGGTACTGTTGAACCTCAGTGCAGCGTTCGACACAGTGGACCACAATACCCTACTCATCCGCCTCACAGAAGTAGCTGGAGTCTCAGATTCAGATCTACCATGTAAAGCAATTTAAAAGAACCGCGCTAAAGATTTTTAAAATAAGTGGATTCTCGAATACCTCAAATGATGTGATACAGTCAGCGTATTATATTAAATTATGAACCCAAATGTCAACACAATATAAATGTGATAAATTAGATAATCAAAAAAACGTATTAAAACACTTTATACAAATAAAATATAAAAAGTGGCAAAAAAGATAAAGTCCGTGACTTTAAGAGTGACTTCAAAAACCAACAGTCCTTATTGTAAGTAATAGTGATTGAAAACTTTAGTGAGTAGAAACATCTCGTGAAAAGAATCCACCACCTATGTAGATATATGTTTACCAGAGGTAAGCTTTAATGAAGCTTATGCCAGGAATCCACTCTGTGGGGACACCAACATCGATCTCAGCATGGAGGGAGGATCACCCGGAACTCACCGACACAAAGGCCAAATAACTCAGCAATGGGAACCCAGGGAAATAAAAAACACATCCTCCATAGTGTGAATCCGTTTAAGCGGTTTATTGAAAGAAGTAAAAGTAGCGCACTTACTAGAAATGACGAATAAAACAGCATATAATAAAAATCAGCCGGCCGGCCTGCATGCACCCGTTTGCTGTGGGATGGAAACGATGTCAGCGCGTCTGCCTTCCGACGTACGTTTTGTCCTATTGGACGTTGTCATAGGAACGGGCGACGCACTGACTCATCGCTCCTTAAATACAGTCATGGAACCACCCCTCGTTCTGACGCTCTGGTGGCCACATCCTGACTTCAAAACAGGAAGTACTCAAGATGAAACCAAGCCTCACTTTGGTATCAGGAAAATGACGCTGGTCAACCCTATCTCATAGCGAACAAGAGACTAATATGCACCGAACGAATATTCACTTCAGCACTTGAACAGTGAAATTTCTCGATCGCTAGAGGGGCCAAAACAACATGTATATATCCCTTAAAAGTATAAAGCATAAACACACTAACTGAGCTTCATGGGATAATGCTATTTAGGGAATAACCACCTATTAGGGTAACTAATTTAAAATCATCCTTTCAGAATATATCCATAATCAGTTAGAGAGACGCCATCTAGTGGGGAATGTTCAATTATACGTGCCTCTGAATGGCATACATAGTTTGCTTAGATGTTAATGAAAGAAATTTAATGTTGTGACGTTCCCAGAGTCGTATAACACTCTGCGATGGGGTCCAAATCATATCATTCCCTTGTTAGCACATTAAAGGCATAAACAATATTAAAAAAGTTTTTTTATGTAAACATAAAAAACATGAAAACTATAAAAATCATGAAAATTATAAAGAAGCCACATAGAATATGTAGGCCTCCACATATCTAACAAGTTACCTATTATAAAGTTATGGAATTATAATAGGAAGACAAGAAGGCCTTAAACAAAAGTAGAGCATACCAACTAATTAATAAACCTAATTAATCAGATCTACCATGGTTCGCATCCTTCCTACAAAATCGGTCACAGACTGTGAAACTAGGAGCCTTCACCTCTGAAACTCGGGCAATTTCTTGTGGAGTTCCTCAAGGTTCACCCTTATCACCAGTGCTCTACATCCGTCCACTCCTAAAAAAAAATCATTAAAAAAAGGACCTCTGCTTCCACTCATATGCTGATGACACCCAACTCTACTTTCGCATCACCGATCAAAAAGACCACTACCAGCGACTAGAAAAATGCCTCACATTGATAGACGACTAGATGACCACGAGTTCCCTCAAAACTCAACTGATCCAAAACAGAGCTTCTCCTCCTCCACGCAAACCATGATACAAAAACTAAGAACCCTTGGACACCACCCACCATCCTTGGAAAGACCATCTCCCTAAGCACCAAAGCCAAAAGTCTCGGAGTCATCTTTGACTCAGAAAAGACGATGGATGCACAAATAGGATCGGTAGTCAGTGGATCTCACCATCTCCTTCGCCTACTACGTAGACTCATCCCCTTCATTCCAGAAGAAGACAAAGCAGCAGTAGTTGGAACAATCATCAATTCCCGGCTCGACTAAGCAAACTCCCTCTACATAGGACTACCTAAATTCCAGATTGCATACCTATAAGTCATCCAAAACACTGCAGCAAGATTGGTAACAGGAAAAAAACCCTGGGAATCCATCTCCCCATCCCTGAGGAGCCTACATTGGCTAACCATAAAAGACCGGATCACGTTCAAGACCCTCTGCCTCACCCATAAATGCACTCAAGGAAACGCTCTGCAATACCTATGTGAGAAATTAAAACACTATACACCTAAGCGCAGTCTTCGATCAACTAACCAAAACCTCCTCCTCATTCCCAAGTCCCACTACAAATCAAAGGGAGAACGAAGATTCGCAGTCCAAGGACCACGGTTATGGAACGCTCTACCCACCAACATCCGCATGGAAGAAAATCATCGGGCCTTCAGAAAAAAACTCAAGACCCGTCTCTTCTAAGAAACTGGACCAACAGCACGGATCAAGCGCCTTGAGGCGATTCAGTTCGCATTTGCAGCGCTATACAAATCTTTCATTCATTCACAAAGGCACAGGAAATTTGGTCAAAATTGATGGCAAGATGAATGCAGTATGTTATCAAAAAATACTGGAGGAACATTTGCATTCATCAACCAGAAAGCTTTGCATGGAACGTACTTGGACATTCCAACCCTTACTTTTTAATAACTTTGTAAATAATATTGAGTCTGGGATTAAAAGTGACATTTCTGTCTTTGCAGATGACACCAAGCTATGCAGTGAAATAACATGCTTACATGATGTCTCAAATTTACAAGCCGACCTCAATGAACTGTCTAATTGGGCGATTATGTGGCAAATGAGGTTTAATGTTAATAAATGTAAAGTTATGCACTTGGGGGCTAAGAATATGCATCATACATCATACTAGGGGGAGTACAACTGAGGGAATCAATGGTGGAGAAGGATTTGGGGGTTTTGGTAGATCATAAGTTCAATAATAGCATGCAATACCAAGCTGCGATTTCCAAAGCGAGCAAAGTCTTTTCTTGTATTAAGAGAGGTATGGACTCCAGAGAGAGATATCATTTTGCCCCTGTACAAATCATTAATAAGACCTCATCTGGAATAAGTAGTTTAGTTTTGAGCACCAGTTCTCAAAAAGGATATCGGGAACTGGAGAAAGTGCAGAGAAGGGCAACCAAACTGATAAGAGGCATGGAGGAGCTCAGCTATGAGGAAAGATTAGAGGAACTGAATTTATTCACTCAAGAAGAGATTAAGGGGGGATATGATCACCATGTATAAATATATAAGGGGTCCATATAGTGAACTTGGTGTTGAGTTATTCACTTTACGGTCAACACTGAGGACAAGGGGGCACTCTTTAGGTCTAGAGGAAGAGAGATTTCATCTCCAAATACGGAAAGGTTTCTTCACAGTAAGATCTGTGAAAATGTGGAATAGACTCTCTCCAGAGGTGGTTCTGGCCAGCTCAGTAGATTGCTTTAAGAAAGGCCTGGATTAATTCCTAAATGTACATAATATAACTGGGTACTAACATTTATAGGTAAAGTTGATCCAGGGAAAATCCGATTGCCTTTCTGGGATCAGGAAGGAATTTTTTCGCCTTTCTCTGGATCAACTGTGGGTATAGGATTGGGGATATGGGATTGTATATTTTTTATTTTATTTATTTATTTTTTATGGTTGAACTAGATGGACTTGTTCTTTTTTTCAACCTAACTATGTAACATGACAATGATCCAAAACACAAGGCCAAGTCGACCTGTCATTGGCTACAGTAGAATAAAGTGAAGGTTCTGGAGTGGCCATCTCAGTCTCCTAAACCTCAATATCATTGAGCCACTTTGGGGAGATCTCAAAACGCGCAGTTCATGCAAGACAGTCCAAGAATTTACAGGAACAGGAGGCTTTTGCCAAGAGGAATGGGCAGTTTTACCATCTGAGAAGATAAAGAGCCTTGAGCCTCATCCACAAATACCACAAAAGACTTCAAGCTGTCACTGATGTTAAATACACGGTATTAAGAACTGGGGTATGTAAACTTTTGATCAGAGTTATTTGGGTAGTTTCTTTTGCCATTATGATTTAAAAAGAGTAAACGCAGTTGATTGACAAATAAACGGCTTCAGCCAAACACTAACCATGAGTGAAAAAAAAGTTTTTGTGTTATTAATTTTCTCTGAAAAAGTCCAAGAGATCATAAATTCTGCCAGGGTATGTAAACTTATGAGAACAACTGTATGTAAAAATGTCACTCTCTAATTGTGCAAAGCTGGTAGACATACCCAAATAGACTTGCAGCTGTAAATGCAGCGAAAGGTGGTTCTACAAAGTAGGGTTGTCCCGATACCGAGCATTTGCCCAAGTACTTGTACTCGGGCAAATGCTCCCGATGCTTCCGCCGATACTATGACAGTCAGCGGTGATCGGCGTGCGGGGGAGTTACAAGCTTCCCCCCGCGGCTTTCAGTGACATACAGCGGTGATCGGTGCTTGTAACTTCCCCACGCGATCACCGCTGACTGTCACCTCATCCTCCTCCATGCCAACTCCGTTCCTCTGTCCCCCTCTCCTTCTCTGTCCCCCTCCATTCCGTTCCTCTGTCCCCCTCCGTTCCGTTCCTCTGTCTCCCTCTCCTTCTCTGACCCCCTCCGTTCCGTTCCTCTGTCCCCCTCCGTTCCGTTCCTCTGTCCCCCTCTCCTTCTCTGTCCCCCTCCGTTCCGTTCCTCCGTTCCTCTGTCCCCCTCCGTTCCTCCGTTCCTCTGTCCCCCTCCGTTCCTCCGTTCCTCTGTCCCCCTCCGTTCTTCCGTTCCTCTGTCCCCCTCCGTTCCTCTGTCCCCCTTTGCTTCTCTGTCCCCCTCCGTTCCGTTCCTCCGTTCTGCTGTGTCTCTCCGCTGTCCCCTCCGTTCTGCTGTCTCTCTCCGCTGTGTGAATGGACAGAGTCAGCTGACTCTGTCCATTCACATAACTGAAACATTGTAATCTCCTGTGATTACAATGTGTCAGTTTATGAATGGAGAGGAGCCGCTGTCTTCTCTCCATTCATTCTCAGTGCAGCTGAGGCTGCAGAGAAAGGGACTGGGGAATCTCTATCCTCTGTCCCTTTCTCTGTCTCAAGGGGGAGATATCAGAGGTCTGTTAAGACCCCTGATATCTCACCAAAGCCCCCCAACAGGGCTGATTAAAAAAAAACAAAAAAAAAACATATTGCAAAAATGAATAAAAAAAATATTATTGTAAAAAAAAAAAATTGTAAAAAAAAAAAAAAAAAAAAACACACACACACACACATACACCGTTCACCCCCCCCCCCCCCCCGAAAAAAAAAAGCATTGTTAAAAAAAAAAACTGTCACGTGACAAAAAAAAAAGTATCGGTAATCGGTATCGGCGAGTACTTGAAAAAAAGTATCGGTACTTGTACTCGGTCCTAAAAAAGTGGTATCGGGACAACCCTACTACAAAGTATTGACTCAGGGGGGCTGAATACAAAAGCACACCACACTTCAGATATTTGTAAAAATATTTGAAAAACCATTTATCATTTTCCTTCAACTTCACAATTACCGTATATACTCAAGTATAGGTTGTTTCCAAATATAAGCCGAGGCCCCTAATTTACCACAAAAAAAAAGGGAAAACTTATTGACTCCAGTATAAGCCGAGGGTGAGAAATGCAGCAGCTACTGTAAGTGGAAAAAGAGGGTCAACAATGCCCATCTGCAGCTGCATACCTCCCTGTGTCCTGTGCAGCCTACCTGTGTATGTGTCCCTGTGTCCTGTGCAGCCTCCCTGTGTCCTGTGCAGCCTACCTGTGTAGCCTCCCTGTGTCCTGTGCATGTGTCCCTGTGTCCTGTGCATGCCTCCGTGTGGTGATCTGCAGCCTCCGTGTGGTGATCTGCAGCCTCCGTGTGGTGATCTGCAGCCTCCGTGTGGCGATCTGCATCCTCCGTGTGGCGATCTGCATCCACCGATCAGCGTGTCATAATAACATTCGGCGGCCATTCCAGTGTTCAAAAGCCACGCCTCCTCCTCGTCTGTGATAGGCAGAACACTCAATTTCCCAGCAGTCAGTGATGAGCCTATCACGGACATCCGCTCATCCTCATACCACAGACGAGGATGAGAGGATGTCTGTGGTAGGCTGAACACTGACTGCTGGGAAATTGAGTGTTCTGCCTATCACAGGCGAGGAGGAGGCGCGGCTTTTGAACAGTGGAATGGCCACCGTCTGTCTGCATGACACGCTGATCATGTAAGCAGACGGCGATGACTAGAGTATAAGCTGAGGGGGGCACTTTCAGTCTAAAAAAAGGGCTGAAAATCTCGGCTTATACTCAAGTATATACGGTATGTGCCACTTTGTGTTGGTCTATCACATAAAATTCCAATAAAATACATTTATGTTCTGGGTTGTAACATGACAAAATGTGGAAAATTTCAAGGGGTATGAATAGGCACTGTAGGTGTTTAGTTGGAAACATCAGAAGGGTCTTTGTTAGGCTTTGGAATTATGCTAATAAAAGCTCTCTAAATTTTCGTTAGAGAAGAGCAATTTAACATGAAGAAGAAAGGCTGAACACGAAGAGGGCTGAAAAAGCAAACCAGATGGAGGACGAAGATATCAGAGAATTTCATATAATATCTATTCGGCAATTCATGTGAGACAGGAGATTTATTCAGTTTCAGTTTATTAGATAGTTGCCAAAAATCATCTTATATGTAAATGGTGTATCCATGTGCCTTACATGTTATGTTCTGTTGTGAGGTTTGAAAGATTGAGATTGTTGAAAAATTTGGAGAGATACAAGGTAATATTGGCCAGGGATTTATGACAGATAATACTATAGCAGACGTGGAATTCCTCCAAAAAGCATTGAGGATTTTGGGATAAGGCGCCATCTTACTTTAAGTCTAGGAAATCCGTGGATGTGATTTAAGCTGGCCAAACGTTATACAATTTTCTTGTACAAATTTCTTTAAGATTTACCAAAAACTATATAATAAGAGGTTAAACCTTAACAACATTTTCAATTTGTATCCAATCAGGCAGGCCCTTGCACTACATAGTTGGAGGTAAATCTAAAGGAGATTATACATTTTTTTGTACAAATTCCATACAATGTATGGCCAGCCTTGAAGAGGTTGAAAACCCTTTTTTTTTTAAAAATAACAAACATGTCATACTTACCTCCACTGTGCAGTTAGTTTTGCACAGAGTGGCCCCGGTCCTCCTCTTCTGGGGTCCCTCAGCGGCGCTGGTGGCTCCTCCCTGCATTGAGTGTCCACGTTGGAGAAGCGCTTCCCTTGGCGGGCTCCCGAGTCCCGCATCTGTGTCCATTCACACAGAAAGCAGGACTCGGCCCGGCCCCCCTGTTCCGCGTCATTGGATTTGATTGACAGCAGCAGGAGCCAATGGCTCCGCTGCTATCAATCTATCCAATCAGGACACGAGACACCAGTTAGAGATGCTGTGCTCATTCCCAGAAGGAGGATGACAGTGTTCAGGTAAGTAAACCAGGGGGGCTGGAGCACTACAGAAGGTTTTTCACCTTAATGCATAGAATGCATTAAGGTGAAAAACCATGAGGGTTTACAACCCCTTTAAGGTTAGGATTATTTGCTAGCAAACATCCTGGTTTGTCTCTCCATGTAAAAAAGGTAGGATGGAGACCACCGTAAAGATTCTTTTTTTTCCTCCATAAGCGTTTTATTGAAACTTCACAAAGGTAGAAAGTACGTTCTGAACAGAGAAATTTCACATAGTCCAAAAATTGGATATACATGTGCATCTGAAAAAATGTGAATATCATCAAAAAAAGTTAATTTCAGTAATTCAATTCAAAAAGTGAAACTCATATTTTATATAGATGCATTACACACAGAGTGAAATATTTCAAGCATTTCTTTTTTTTAGTTTTGATGATTATGGCTTACAGCTAGTGAAAACCCAAAATTCAATATCTCGGAAAAAAACAATATTACATAAGACCAATTAAAAAAAATAGGATTTTTTAAAACAGCTTACCTGTAAAATCCTTTTCTTTCGAAGGACATCACGGGACACAGAGCCACAGTAATTACTGATGGGTTATATAGGTATCACTGGTGATTGGACACTGGCACACCCTATCAGGAAGTTCAACCCCCTATATAATCCCTCCCCCTTGCAGGGATACCTCCGTTTTGTAGCCAAGCAATATAGTGTATTAGAAGAGGGGCGGGACCTCTGTGTCCCGTGATGTACTTCGAAAGAAAAGGATTTTACAGGTAAGCTGTTTTAAAAAATCCTATTTTCTTTCTCGAACATCACGGGACACAGAGCCACAGTAATTACTGATGGGATGTCCCAGAGCAATGCTACCTGAGGGGGGGGAACCACGACCAAGTAGGGTGCAATCAGACCTGAGGACCCTGTACCGCTGCCTGCAGCACACTACGCCCAAAGGCGATATCCTCATGCCTTCTCACATCCACCTGATAGAATCTGGTGAATGTATGAACTGAAGACCAGGTTGCGGCCTTGCAGATTTGAGCCATAGAGGCCCGGTGATGCACTGCCCAAGAAGCACCAATAGCCCTTGTGGAATGTGCCCTGATCTGAAACGGAGGAATCTTCTGTTTCAAACCGTAAGCTTGAATGATCAACTGTCGAATCCATTTAGAAATGGTAGCTTTTGACGCTGCCTGTCCTCTATTGGGACCCTCTGGCAGCACAAACAAAACATCCGTCTTGCGGATCTGAGTAGTTGCCCCTAGATAGGCCTTAACTGCTCTTACTACATCCAACGAATGTAGAGATCTCTCTTCCGGAGAACAGGGATCTGGAAAAAAGGAAGGTAGAACAATGTCTTGGTTTAAATGAAAATCAGAAACCACCTTCGGTAAAAAACTAGGATGAGGGCGTAGTACCACTCTATCCTTGTGTATAATCAAATAAGGCTCCTTACAGGAAAGAGCTGCTAATTCTGATACTCTTCTAGCAGAAGAGATGGCCACCAGAAAAATTAATTTCCTTGTCAACAAGACCAAAGGAATCTGACTTATTGGTTCAAAAGGCTGTTTCTGTAACACAGCCAGGACCAAATTCAAGTCCCAGGGGTTTAGGGGCGCTTTAACTGGAGGGTTAAGACGCATCACCCCCTGCATAAAGTTTCGGACCAAAGAATGCGAAGCAAGTGGCCGCTGAAATAATATTGATAAAGCAGAGACCTGGCCCTTGATGGTACTCAAGGCCAGCTTCATCTCTAATCCCATCTGTAGAAAATCAAGGATTCTACCTATGACATATTTCCTGGGATGCCAACCTCTGGATTCACACCAGGTTATATAAGCCTTCCAGACTCTATGATAAATCATCCTGGAAGCTGGCTTCCTTGCATTAATCAAGGTAGATATGACAGGACCTGAGAGCCCACGACTCTTCAGAACGTGGGTCTCAATAGCCAAACCGTCAAATTTAGCGTTTGTAAGGTAGGATGGAACACTGGACCTTGAGATAACAGGTCTGGGCGTACCGGTAGGGTCCACGAGGAACCCACCGTCATCCTTACTATTTCTGCATACCAAGTCCTTCTGGGCCAAGCGGGGGCCACCAGAAGTACCGACTTCCTTTCCTGCCTGATCCTGCGAAGGAGTCGTGGTAATAGCAGAATAGGCGGGAATGCGTAAATCAGTGAGAACCGATGCCACGGAATCACCAACGCATCCGTCCCCCATGCAAGAGGATCTTTTGTCCTTGCCACAAATCTGTCTATCTTTTTGTTGAATCAGGATGCAAAGAGATCTACATCTGGAACCCCCCATCTTTGGCATATGGCCCAAAAGACGTCGGGATGCAGAGACCATTCCCCTGGAAGTAACTGCTGGCGACTTAGATAGTCCGCCTGCCAATTCTCTATTCCCGGGATGAAAACTGCCGATATGCATGGCACATGCATCTCTGCCCAGACTAAGATCTGGTTCACCTCTTTTTGAGCAGCTCGGCTCCGGGTGCCTCCCTGATGATTGACATAAGCCACTGCTGTGGCATTGTCGGACTGGATCCTGACCGGACAACCCTGTAGCCTGATAGTCCAGGCCTTTAGAGCTAGATGTATCGCCCGGATCTCCAGAATGTTGATGGGTAAGGTCCTCTCTGTCTTGGACCATACCCCTTGGACCGCAGCCTGTTCCAGAACTGCTCCCCAACCTGATAGACTGGCATCTGTTGTTACCACCGTCCAGGTAACCGGTAGAAAGGATTTCCCCTTCTGCAGGTTTTCGGGTATGAGCCACCAATTGAGGCTCTGACGCACCGCATGCGACAGGTGCATCGGAAAGTCTAATGCCTGAACCTTCTTGTTCCAGGTCGACAGAATACTGTGTTGCAGCATTCTTGAGTGAAACTGAGCATAGGGAACTGCTTCGAATGAAGACACCATCTTCCCTAGTAGCCTCATACAAAGGCGGACTGAGGGACCCTTCTTGGTCCTTACTGTCAGAATCAGCTCTCTCAAAGCAGTGATCTTTGCCTGAGGTAGAAATATTTTCTCCTGGCTTGTATCTATAATCAGACCTAAATACTCCAGTCTTCTTACTGGTTTTAGGAAAGACTTTTCTAAGTTGAGGATCCAACCTAGGTGTTCTAGATACCTGACCGTGGTCCTCAAGTTAGCATTCAAAGAGGCTACCGACCGGTCTATCAAGAGCAGGTCGTCTAGGTATGCTATGACAGCTATACCCTGAGCCCTTAATCTGGCCAGAGGAGGAGCCAAGATCTTTGTGAACACTCGAGGTGCAGTGGCTATCCCGAAAGGCAGAGCCACAAACTGGAAATGGCGCCCTCCTACCTCGAAGCGCAGAAACTTCTGATGAGCAGGAAAAATGGGCACATGCAGATATGCATCTCTGATGTCTATTGATGCCAGAAATTCTCCTCCCTGCAGGGTGGGAACTACTGTTCGAATTGATTCCATGCGGAAGGATTGAATCCTTAGGAATCGGTTCAGATCCCTTAAGTCCAAAATGGGCCTGACATCCCCATTTGGCTTTTGGACCGTAAAAAGGTTGGAATAGAAGCCCAATCCCTGGTCCTTTGCGGGAACTATCATAATGACCTGCTGCGACAAAAGTCGCTCTAACGCTAGAAGGAGCGACTGCTTCTTCTCTGGGTCTCTGGGAACATTTGATCTGAGGAACCGAGGAGAAGGGAATTCCTGAAACTCCAGCTTGTACCCTAAGGTTACCGTGGAGATTACCCATCTGTCCTGGAAGTCCTCGTGCCAGAGCTCTGAGAACTGTCGCAGTCTTCCCCCCACTCGAGTGAGCGGGGGCGCCCCCTCATGCAGAGGTCTTAGTGTTTTGCCTAGTAGGCTTCTTTCCCCAGGACTTCTTTTGTCCCTGGGGTTGACTCTTGTCTCTGGACCCCAATGGAGGCGGCCGTCGAGACTGCCTGGAGGCTGAAGCCCCCGGCGCTGGGGAAAGAGTCCGTTTGAAAGAGGGACGCTTACTCTTCTTCTTGACAGGTAAGAGAGTGCTTTTCCCACAAGAGATTCTCTTGATATAGTTATCCAAGTCCTCTCCAAACAACCTTGCACCACGAAATGGAAACCCAGCCAGTAGCTTCTTACATGGTGCTTCGGCTGACCAATTTTTCAACCATAGGATTCTACGTATATGCACCAATCCCAGTGAAAGACGGGAGGTTTGCACGATAGAATCTCTAATGGCGTCAACCACAAAGCATAAGGCCGCTGGAAGGTTAGCAAACCCCTGGGCCTGCTGTTCAGGTAATACTTTGATGACCTGCTTAACATGGTCTCTTAAGTATTGACAGACTCCAATCGCTGCTACTGCAGGTTGGGCCACTGATCCTGCTAAGGAGAAAACATCCTTCAATAGGGATTCCATCCTTTTATCTACAGGATCCCTGAGCATCTGAGCATTGTCTACAGGACAAGTCAGGCTATTATTTACGGAGGAAATGGCGGCATCAATAGCCGGTATTCCCCACATTTTAATAAACTTTTCTTCCATCGAATAAAGTGTTGAAAACTTTCTCGGCGGAAAAAAACGTTTGTCTGGGTGATCCCACTCAGAATAAATGAGCTTTTCAAGTAAAGTATGAACAGGAAAAGCATGTGCTGCTTGGAAAGGTTTCAGTGACCCCAAAGCAGAAGAGGATTCTTTAGTAGTTTCAGGTATGGGCAACTTAAATGTGGATCGGACCAATCCAGTGAGGATCTGTACTAAGACTTTCTCCTCTTGGGAAGTCGCAGAGGGTCCCTCTCCACCTGATTCCCCCGAAGAGGAATCATCCGTCCCATCCCGATCCTCTGAAAGGGATTCATCTCCTTTATCCCAAAGCTCCTCTGTCTGAGGGTCTTGGGGAACAGAGGAAGGCCTAGTGCGTTTTCTTCCACTGAGTGAAGACGTAATCACGGCCATTAATCTTTCCTCTAGACCATTAATGGTTGAGGAAAAAACCTCTTGTGTAATATATACAGGGGCTGAAGTGCCAGAAGCAGGTGTAGCCCCTGACCCCGATGGCTCTCCCTGGCTAGCCGTCCCTGGCCCATCTTTAGGGGGGAGGATGCTGCCGACAGGGGGCCCTCAGAACCTGAACGAGATCCCCTAGTGTCTCTGGTTCCTGGGGTGCTTGAACCTCTTCTACCCATAGTGCAAAAGCAACAAGGTGTGAGGTATACAAATGAACACTGCCCGCTGAGCGATGTAGTCTGGCTAAAAGCCTTGCTACCCAATGCTCAGTCTGGTGTTACTTCAGTAAATGCTGCCTAGGAGAATGCCTGTGTCCCACCTTACATGCGACCGTCAGCTCTGTGTCTCTCAGAAGGCTGAGTGCACCTGTACAGAGTGCCTTTAATAGCCTGCAGCTGGCCTGAGTGGGAGTCTAAGCACCTGTGCTGACGTCCCGCCCCCCCCTCTACCGCCCCCCCCTCGAGTTTTGAAAAAAACGAGCGCTTCCCGCACTGCCGACTCTCCTGTCATGCGTCTGGAGAAAAGGCTGGGGATGGGGGGGGGGAAGGAGGGAGACTGGTAACAAGATCTGCCTGAACGGCTATCTTCAGAGATGGTGGCCATTAGGCCGCAGAGCCCGGGTGGTATAACCACTTTCTAGACCCCTGTGGCCCCTCTCTAGCCTGGGGGGGAACATTCAAACATGAGAAATCCCCCTTTCCACCTTACCTGCTTGCAGCCTGCTTTGAGATTCTGGGACATAATCAGCACTGAACACCTGAGACAGTCAGTCAGCATGTGTAGGTTTGTGCTCTTGGCAGCCCCCGGTGGTCACAATAGGCATAGCATGCATTTACCTTAAAGGAGAAAAACCACTAGAACTCAAAAATTCTGTGGAATCTCCTCTTACCTTATCCAGCCGCAGGGTGCTGTTTACACAGACCCAATCTTCACCTCTCACGGTGGGCTCCGTTTGAAAAAACCGTCAGAGACTGGGGCCCCCATCAGTAGGGGGATCCAACAGTTCTGGGACCGTAAAGCACCTCGCCAGAAATTAGGAAGTTTAAAGCCATTTTCTGATCTGCGGGGTCCAGCTCTCTAAAAAGAGAAGCATTGCGGGTAAAACCTCGTTTCTTCGGACACGAGGCCCGGGTACCATTCAATTCGGCCATGAAAAGACACTTTGAATGGATCCGGTTCGCCTGGCTTGCCCCAGTATAGGATCTTAGGATATTCCCTTTGGAGCTCAGCACAGGACATCTTTACACGTCCATCACCTAAGACACTGGCGTAAAAACTGAGGTATCCCTGCAAGGGGGAGGGATTATATAGGGGGTTGAACTTCCTGATAGGGTGTGCCAGTGTCCAATCACCAGTGATACCTATATAACCCATCAGTAATTACTGTGGCTCTGTGTCCCGTGATGTTCGAGAAAGAAAAAATATTTTTAATACAGAAATGTTGGCTTACTGAAAAGTATGTATATGTACGGTATATTATGCACTATACCAATACTTGGTCGGGGCTCCTTTTGCATGAATTACTGCATCAATGCAACGTGGCATGAAGGCGATCAGCCTGTGGCACTGCTGAGGTGTTATGGAAGCCCAGGTTGCTTTGATAGCGGCCTTCTGGTCTGGTGTCTCTCATCTTCCTCTTTACAATGCCCCACAGGTTCTCTATGGGGCTTTGGTCAGGTGAAATTGCTGGCCAATCAAGCACAGAAATACCATGATCATTAAACCAGGTATTGGTACTTTTGGCAGTGTGGGCAGGTGCCAAGTCTTGCTGGAAAATGAAATCAGTATTGCGGACTGTGTAAAATTTTGAATTTCATTTGGAGATCAAGGTCCGAGAGTCTGGAGGAAGAATGGAGAGGCACAGAATCCAAGTTGCATGAGGTCCAGTGTGAAATTTCCACAGTTAGTCAGTGATATTTGGGGAGCCATGTCATCTGCTGGTGTTGGTCCACTGTGTTTTATCAAGTCCAAAGTCAGCGCAGTCCTCTACCAGGAAATTCTAGAGCACTTTTTGCTTTCCTCTGCCAACCAGCTTTATGGAGATGCCAATTTTATTTTCCAGCAGGACTTGGCACCTACTCACGCTGCCAAAAATACCAACACAGTGATCATTGTATCACTGTGCTTGATTGGCCAGCAAACTCGCCTGACCTAAATCCCACAAAGAATCTGTGGGGTATTGTCTAAAGGAAGACAAGAGACACCAGACCCAACAATGCAGATGAGCTGAAGGTCTCTATCAAAGCAATCAAGGTTTCCATAACACCTCAGCAGTGCCACAGGATAATCGCCTCCATGCCACGCTGTATTGATGCAGTAATTCATGCAAAAGGAGCCCCGACAAAGTATTGGTATAGTGCATACTATACTGTACATGGACATACTTTTCAGTAAGCCAACATTTCTGTAATATTCAAATTTTCTGAGATACTGAATTATAAGTTTTCACTAGCTCTAAGCCATAATCATCAAAATTAAAAAAAAAGAAATGCTCGAAATGTATCATTCTGTGTGTAACGCATTTAAATAAAATATATGAGTTTCACTTTTTAAATTTAATTACTGAAATAAACAAACTTTTTGATGATATTCACATTTTTTGAGACGTACCTGTATAGGTGAAACCACAAATAATGCAGTGCATTTGGTAATGCACAAGCAAGTGAAGTAAGATGAACAAAAAAAACCCACTGTCTGATCAACAACTGGGAGTAGCTAAACGAGGACAAAGAAGACAGAGCAGCTATGAAGGAGCAGGTAGGTGGCAGCTCCAGAGGCTGTGCTGACTCGACAAGAAAATCCTCTTATTACTGCTTTGTAAGCTGTGCAGTTCACAGCACTAGAAGTGTCTTTTGAGTTGTTCCAGACAAAGAAACCCTTATTGGCAAGCGCAGAGGTAAGACGTTTCTTTTAGTTAGTGACCAGGTTTGCAGGAGCCAAAACTTCTTGTTTCCAAGAGACAGCCAAGAAACCTTAGGGATTTAGAGAAGATCTGTAAAAAGGAATCAACCAAAATCCTGCCTAAGATGTGTGCAAACCTGGTCACCAACTACAAGAAATGTGTTACCTATGTGCTTGCCACCAAATACTAACTCATGTTTTGCTTGGGGATCAAATATTTATTTTACTCACTGAACTGCAACTTAATTTATAGCATTTGTTTTATGAGTTCTTGGTTCATATTCCGTCTCTATCATTTAAATCACACCTATAATAAAAATTATAGAGCCTTCATTTTTTTGTAAGTGGGCAAATATACAAAATCTGCAGGGGATCAAATAATTATTTTCCCCCACAGTAATCACAAACAGGGCTGAAGGCTCTTGAGACGAGTACTGAGGCTGGGTACTGTTATGTTTTCAGCAAGCTACATACAGCATTCTGCCAGGTCCTCCCACCAGGCATAATCTTACTGTATTGCATTCACTGGGTCTAAAATAAGTTGCGTAATGAAAACAGAAAAAGTTTTATTTAAAAAGTCACCTGAAGTCACTTTTGAAAAAGTTTGTTTGGATCCAGCTGATTCAAATGAACTATTACCTACACTAACAGATTTGCAAGCTGTAAGCGCTGCATACATACATACATACAGTATATAGGGCTGTGTTGCAGCAGTGGGGCGGATGATGTCACAATCTTCACTTTAGCCATTAAGGCCTCATGTACACTGATGCTGGTAAATGGATGTTTAGGAACAGTTGGGAGTTTTTTCAACTGCCCCTGAACTCTCCTCTATGTTATCTCATCAGTACATGTACACAGGGTCGTTTACAGTCGTTTCTAGGCAGTTGAGTTTAGAGGCATTTTTTGGAGTGCAAAAAAATGCATTCAGAAGCTGCGTTTACAGGCATTTCAAGCGCCAAACGCTTCTAAACGTGGCTAAATGCAGTAATTTGCGCTTAGCCGTGTTTCCTTTACAGGCATTTTTCATATTTGGCTATTTAAAAAAATATATACATATTTTTTTTAAACGCTTCTAGATGCAAACGCGGCATGTAAATGTGGCAAAACGGACGTTTTAAATGTGGGTTATTATCTGTCAAGTTAAATCGTTCAGGAGAGGTTGTAAGAACGTTCCGTGTACACGAAGCCTTAGAGGAATCCTTGTACTTATCCAGAAATATAAAGCACTCTGTGAATGGCTGAGCAGCACTCAGTCTGACTTGATTAAGGCCCCTTTCACACTGGGGCGGTAGAGGGCGTCGGCGGTAAAACAGCGCTATTTTTAGCGCTGTTTTACCGCAGTATTCGGTTTTAACCCCCCCGCTGGCGGCCGAAAAAGGGTTAAAACCCCTCGTATAGCGCGGCTATAGCCGCAGTATTACCGTGGTATAGCCGCGCTGTCCCATTGATTTCAATGGGCAGGAGCGGTGAATACACCGCTCCTTCACCGCTCCAAAGATGCGGCTTGCAGGAGATTTTTTCTTCTCCTGCCAGCGCACCGCTTCAGTGTGAAAGCCCTCGGGCTTTCACACTGAACAAACAGCGGAGGCTGTTTGGGGGCGGTTTGCAGGCTCTATTTTTAGCGCAATAACGCCTGGAAACCGCCCCAGTGTGAAAGGGGCCTTAGTTCCAGGAAAGCGATGGGAAGTCCCCATCCCGCTGCTTGAACTAAGCACTGTATACTGCATATGCAGTGAATATAAAAATCTACACACCCCTGTCAGGTTTCTGTGATGTAAAAAAATGAGACAAAGATACATTTCAGAACTTTTTCCACCTTTAATGTGACCTATAAACTGTACAACTCAGTTGAATAACAAACTGAAATCTTATAAGTGGAGGGAAGTAAAAATAAAAAAATAAAATAATATGGTTTAGGAAGTTTGCACACCCTTAAACTAATACTTTTTTGAAGCACCTTTTGATTTTATTACAGGCTTCTGTCTTGCCACTTTACCCCATAGCCCAGACATATGAAGAATATGAGAGATTGTTGTCACATGCACCACACAGCCAGTACTTGCCCGATATCCTTGCAACTCCTTTAATGTTGCTGTAGGCTTCTTGGCAGCTTCATGGGACCAGTTTTCTTCTCATTAATTTTGGAGGGACATCCAGTTCTTAGTAATGTCATTGTGCCATATTTTCTCCACTTGATGACAGTTTTCACTGTGTTTTATGGTATACCTAATGTCTTGGAAATTCTTTTGTACCCTTCTCCTGACTGATACATTTTAACAATGAGAAGCCTCTGATGCTTTGGAAGCGCTCTGCGAACCATGGCTTTTGCTGTAGGATGCGACTAAGAAAATGTCAGGAAGGACCTACTAGAACAGCTGAATTTTATTTGGGGTTAATCAGAGGCATTTTAAAATGATAGCAGGTGTGTACTGACTCCTACTTAACATGAGTTTTGATGGGATTGCTTAATTCTGAACACAGCTACATCCCCAGTTATAAGAGGGTGTTTTTTTTTTTTTTACTTCCTCCCCTAAAAGGTTTGTTTTTTAATTGAGATGTACAGTTTATAAGTCACATTAAAGGTGAAAAAGTTCTGAAATGATTTATCTTTGTCTCATTTTTTTACATCACAGAAACCTGACATTTTAACAGGGCTGTGTAGACTTTTTATATCCACTGTAGCTGATGCTAAATAACAAAAGATTTTAAAATGACAGAAAGCTAGAGTTAGGCTTTAATCTAATTATTAGAAATTAGCAATGCATTTCATGTGAAGGTTTTCCTGAAAGAAACCCAAACATCTCATATCTTCCTCTATTGTGATGCAGGCAGACATGACAGGGCCTTGTCTCTTATTCAAGGTTGTCTTGTGGAAACAGTTTTTGTTGTGTTATTGGAATTTTGAATTGTTTCAGTATATTTTATTTTTGATACCGTAATAACCTTGATCACTTGTATGAAGTTTATTATACACCATGCTACCATTTGACACTTTGTTTTAAAGTGGCTATTATTGCGAAACTTCACTCTCTAAATTAACATGGACTATTTTTAATCCTTACTCTGCTAGCATTAGTAAATAGATACTTTCTTTAGTTACCGTATATACTCGAGTATAAGCCGATTTTTCAGCACATTTTTTTTGTACTGAAAGTGCCGCCCTCGGCTTATACTCGAGTCACTGCCATCTGCCTACCTGATCAGCCCGTATGTAATGCTCAGACGGCAGCCAACGAGTGTACAAAAGCTGCGCCTCCTCCTTGTCTGTGATAGGGGAACACTCAGTTTCTCAGCAGTGAGTCAGTGTTCCGCCTATCACGGACGTCCTCATCCCACGGATGAGGATCAGAGAATGTCCGTGATAGGCAGAACACTGAACGATGACTGCTGGGAAATTGAGTGTTCAGCCTATCACGGACAAGGACGAGGAGGAGGCGCGGCTTTTGTACACTGGAATGGCCGCCGTCTAACTGCATGACACGGGCTGATCAGGTAGGCAGATCGGCACACTGAGGCTGCAATGGACAAAGGGAAGGGCTGCAATGGACAAAGGGAAGGGCTGCAATGGACAAAGGGAAGGGCTGCAATGGACAAAGGGAAGGGCTGCAATGGACAAAGGGAAGGGCTGCAATGGACAAAGGGAAGGGCTGCAATGGACAAAGGGAAGGGCTGCAATGGACAAAGGGAAGGGCTGCAATGGACAAAGGGAAGGGCTGCAATGGACAAAGGGAAGGGCTGCAATGGACAAAGGGAAGGGCTGCAATGGACAAAGGGAAGGGCTGCAATGGACAAAGGGAAGGGCTGCAATGGACAAAGGGAAGGGCTGCAATGGACACAGGGAAGGCATGCAATGGACACAGGGAAGGCATGCAATGGACACAGGGAAGGCATGCAATGGACACAGGGAAGGCATGCAATGGACACAGGGAAGGCATGCAATGGACACAGGGAAGGCATGCAATGGACACAGGGAAGGCATGCAATGGACACAGGGAGGCATGCAGCTGCAGATAGGCATTGTTGACCCTCTTTTCCACTTACAGTAGCTACTGTATTTCTCACCCTCGGCTTATACTCGAGTCAATAAGTTTTTCCAGTTTTTTGTGGTAAATTATGTGCCTCGGCTTATATTCGAGTATATACGGTACTTCGTAGTTTCCAGGCCTAGGAAAATGATGTCATACATCCCAGGAGTCTTCAGGAGGGGAGGAGTCTTTTCTCAGCTAAGCACACCCTCCTGCATGCATGCCTGAGCTAAAGGCAAATGGGTTCCAAGAAGTAAATGCTACATGAATCATCTGTCCTCAGGATGGCCACGGCCAGAAATGCTAGGGAACGTTTTTTAAAGTGATTTTTTAGCAAAATAAAGCAATGAGATATGAATGGGTGAGTTTGCTCTGAATATTAAAAATTCATTAAATAGTGTTTTTGGTTTGTGGTGCTCAGACGCAGCGTAGTTCCGCTTTAACCTAGAAAAATATTACTTTTCTGACAATGAGCGACTGACCCATTGTAATATAATTTGACTTTCCTGATAGTGTCACTATACACTGTGTTAAACTCCACTTATTTTTACTCTCTAGAATTGGAAGCTATGTAACAGTAAATTTCACAGTCCTTGCCTCATTAAAAAGTAAATCCCCCTCCACACAACTTTAAGACTGAGGGTAAGACAAGCAGTACTACTTTTTGATCAGTGCAAATAATCCTCTGCAAATTACTAACTCTAGCAGAATCAACACCCACACAACTGAACCCAATCAAGTCTGTTGGTTCATGTAATGTTAAAGTGTACATGTACTTTAATCCCTCATATAGTAAAAGTGCCAAACAAGTTCCACAGTCTGAACAGATACATTTACATTTTGATTGATCTGTAAACTGTATTTTATCCCAATCTCCAACATGAATCTTTTACATTGGCTAGTCCATGCTAAAAATTTAAAGTGGTTATAAACCCTGTTACACCACTTGTACCTACAGGTAAGACTATAATAGGGCTTACCTGTAGGTACTGTAAATATTTCCTAAACCTGCACGGTTTAAGAGATTTACCATATACACTTGCACCAACGTTATTGGCGCATGCGCACTGAAGAAGCGGCTCGCTTGTGCCGTTCTTCCAGCAGCGTGTCATGCCCGGCAGCTACCATGAGTATGCGCGGGAGTGACGTCATCGCAGCTCCGGCCAATCACAGAGCCAGAGCTTGCGAACCCGGAAATAACTTCGGGAGACATGTCGCGGGTCACAGCGGTGTCTGGGGCTGCTGCAACAGCTTCGATCTAAAGTAAGCATTTCATAATGAGCTAGTATGCAATGCATACTAGCTCATTATGCCTTTTTCTTACAGGGTTTGTTTTTATTTTTAATTTTTTTGGGGATTACAATCACTTTAACATACTCTGTTGTCAAAGATTGTCTGGAAGCTCGTACTTTTCCATGAAGGTTGCAATGTGCTGTCTCTTGACAGTAATTTGACTAACAGGGATATGGTGTTCCTTGTTTAGTTGATGTTTAATCTTGGATGCAGAGACGGTTTTTGTCTTGTAATGAACTTAGCCTTTTACACTAGTACTCAGATGCTGCGGTCTTAGGCATTAGGCCTGTCGGGTCTTGTATTAAAGAAAAATTAAAGTTTGTTCATTGTGCATTATATTATTTTACACATTTATATAGTGCTGGCATAATTTTTAGCTGACTTGGAAAGTAAGTGACTAAAGTAAAACCAAACTGATTAATTTGTTTCTATGGACTTAAAGGGGCCATACAAGCTGCTTTATCATTTTTTAACGTTGTAATTTTTTAAATAAAAAAATAAATTAAACATGTTATTTTTTTAACGAATGATGAAATAAACCAATTGGTATTGTGGACTCATTTATTTAACTATAAAGCCACAAGGATAACCACTCTGTGGTCCTTTGATGCCTAGCGTTCTCAAAAATAATAGTAGTCACTATCTTAAGCTAGGCAAAAGTGCCAAAGGCTGTCATTATTCTCCATAGTTGGGCCTGCTGCAGCACAGCTGGAGACACCTGAACAGTGGAACAATGCATGGATCCAGGCAGTACCTTTTAGTCGACAAAATCATTTTAGTAGTCTAAAATTTAATGGATGTAATTAAATTGTAATGCATTTGTTAACATTTCTCTACAATTTCCAAAGTCATTATATACTGCTGGAGTGAAAAATCTCATATGTTATTATTTAATGCATTGAGGTATGAACATGCACTACAGACCAGTGTTAATTTTGAAGTCAAATTTCAATTTAGTTTTAGCCTTAGTCTTTTGACTAAAATGCCATTTTAGTTTTAGTTGTATTTTAGTCATCTCAATTGTTTTAGTTTGTCATATTTTAGTAGACTAAAATAGTATTCAATTAGACAACTAAAATGTTTTAGTAGTTTTAGTCGGCAAAATTAACACTGCATCCAAGGCAGGCAGAGTAGTGTAAACATCACTTTTGTACATCAGAGGTATTTAAGTGGACATTGTACAAAGGGCAATCTGGCTTACAGCAATACAATCAAGGATTTAAAAATTCATAATTCTTTTTAATTTTCATGCCACTTTTGAAGTGACATGATTATCTAATAACTAAGTAAAAGACATTTATCACTTGGATATAGTTGGTGGAATGGCACTCTATATATACATACACACACACATACATTATCTATGTATATATATATATATATATATATATATATATATATATATTTGCCATTCCACCCCACTATATCCAAGTGATAAGACACATATCCAGACACATACATATCAACATTTTACCTTGTTCACCTCTTAGGAACCTACAGACTCTAGGTGGTGGCTAACCATGCATGCACAAGCTTTCTCAAGATCCATTCTGATATAGTATAGTATATTCTGATATATTATAAAAAAACATGCCCTACGGAGATGAAGTACTCAGGTACTAATGTGTCATATGGTAGAAAAAACACCAGGGGGTGTTCTAATTTCTATATGCAGAAAGCCTACAAGGAAGAAAAATTATACATTTTGTTTGTTTTCAAATTATCAGGGAAGGGAGAAAACATCACCCACAGAAATTAGTTTAAATCTTGATTATTCAGCTGTATGGTGCAGCACACACAGCTAATTATATAGGCTGAGGCTTAAACAGCAAGTATTGCTGCTGCGTGTGAATGAGATGTTTCCTGTGATCAGGCCCAGTCATTAGCTACTTTGTGCTCACCTTTTCCAGCAGCTCACTCCTCATCTCCCCTGTGTAACGTGCTTGTGTTTGAAGATGGACAGTCTTGGTCACTGGTGTACGTTCCTTGCTGATTGTAGGTGTGCGCCCCGGAGCAAGAAACTGATTAGCCAAGGCTTTTTCAGTGGGAGATGACTGCAGGAAATGAACACAGCTTTATTAGTCATAAGGTCCAAACAGTAGTCCATGTCAACATTATTAATGCCTAAATCTTGTTAATTCGCCCCTTTGCCAAAGCATTATGCAGGTTTTATTGGCTTGCAAGGGTAACTGGATTGGTCTCCACTCCGTGAGATCTGCTTTAATATTTTAAAATTAGTTTTATTCATCAAAGGAGGACAAAGACCCCTTCAATTTAAAGCATATCTAAACCCAAAAGCAAACACTAAAATATATAAACACTCACCGGACACCTAACCTTTTCAACCTAACTATTTAACTACCATATTTTTCGGACCATAGGGCGCACCGGGTTATAAGGCGCACTAGCAATGATCGGCTACTAATGGGGTTTATTTTCATATATAAGGCGCACCGGGTTATAAGGCGCATTAAATGAAACAAAACTCTGATACGGTAAGTCAAATTTTATTCAACTCTTTCACAATAACCATAACATGGTCTTTAACAATAACTCTCAACATTGTTCAGTAAAATAGAAAACAATACACTCACTTTTTCACTTTATTCTTCTCCCGCAAATCCATCAAATTCTTCATCTTCAGTGTCTGAGTTTAACAATTGGGCGATTTCGGCATCAAGCACGCCTGTATCCCTCTCATCATTCTCATCATTATCCGAGTCAGTCTCGTTGCTGTCATCGGTACTTAGCTGTTCAGTGATAATTCTGGCCTTCCTGAAAGCTCAGATGACACTGGAGACTGATACCTTCGCCCAGGCATCCACGATCCACTGGCAGATAGTGGCGTAACTCGCCCGGCGTTGCCTCCCTGTGTTGGTGAATGTGTGTTCGCCTTCTGTCATCCAATGCTCCCATGCAGCTCGCAGTTTAACTTTAAACGACCTGTTGACACCAATATCTAGTGGCTGGAGTTCTTTGGTTAATCCACCCGGAATGATGGCAAGCACCGAATTAGTTTGCTTCACTTGGGTTTTGACAGTATCGGTCAGATGGGCACGCATGGAGTCATAGATCAATAGGGACGGAGATTTGTGGAAAAAGCCATCCGGTCTCTTGACGTAAACCTCTCTCAGCCACTCACTCATCTTCTCCTCGTCCATCCAGCCCTTCGGGTTAGCCTTGATGATGATGCCAACCGGAAACTTTTCTTTTGGCAGAGTCTTCCTCTTGAAAATTACCATGGGTGGTAGTTTCTGGCCATTAGCCTGGCACCCGAGAACTACAGTGAAGGATGACTTCTCGTTTCCTGTAGTGCGTATAGATACCGTACTGGTCCCTGTTCTCTCGACAGTACGGTTAGAGAGATTACGCCTTTTCATTAAACGGAAGCACCAAGAGGGATCTCCTCGAAAGTCGTTGATCTCCATGTCGTGTGCTATTGATGTTGCTTTGAGTCGAATAGAGACAGTAGAGACACTTCTACCTGCGGTTCTCTGTTCAATAACCCACTGTTCAATTTTGTCCTCCAACTGTGGCCATCTTGCTTTGTTTCCTCGGAAACTCAGTTTGGTCTTCTTTACCTGGCGCAGGGCATCTTCTTGCTTCCTCCACTTCCGTACCATTGATTCATTAATGTTGAATTCTCTCGCAGCTGCTCTATTTCCATGTTGTACTGCGTAACTGATAGCCTTGAGTTTGAAATCCGCTTCGTAAGCATGTCTCTTAACAGGAGCCATTTTTTGGGCAGTATAGAAAATGAAGGAATGAATGCACACACCTCCTGACTACGATGGCCGTAATGCCCAATCCAAGCAGTGCAGCTTCGTAGGATTACCAAAGCTAGGAAGCTGCACTGCTTGGATTGGGCATTACGGCCATCGTAGTCAGGAGGTGTGCGCATTCATTCCTTCATTTTCTATTTCCATACATTAGGCGCACCGCATTATAAGGCGCACAGTCGATTTGTGAGAAAACTTAAGGCTTTTAGGCGCGCCTTATAGTCCGAAAAATACGGTATGTATTTATGACACTTTATTAGATACTCCTTGCTAGTACCAGGTTGCACCCACTTTTGCTTTCAGAACTGCCTTCATTCTTTGTGGCATAGATTCAACAAGATGTTGGAAACATTCCTCAGAGATTTTGGTCCATACTTACATAAAAGCATCCCACAGTTGCGACAGATTTATTGGCTGCACATCCATGATGCAAATCTCCCATTCCACCACATCCCAAGGGTGCTCTATTGGATTGAGATCTGGTGACTGGAGTACAGTACAGTTATGTTCAAGAAACCAGTTTGAGATGATTGGAGCTTTGTGACATGGTGCATTATCCTGCTGGAAATAGCCATCAGAAGATGGGCACACTGTAGTCATAAAGAGATGGACATGGTCAGCAACAATACTCAGGTAGGCCATGGTGTTTAAACGATACTCAATTGGTACTAAGGGGCCCACAGTGTGCCAAGTAAATATCCCCGGTGCCGTTGCACCACCAACCTGAACCGTTGATACAAGGCAGGATGGATCCCTGCGTTCATGTTGCTTACGTCAAATTCTTACCCTACCATTTGAATGTCGCAGCTGAAACCGAGACTCATCAGACCAGGCAATGTTTTTACAATCTTCTATTGTCCAATTTTGGTGAACCTCTGCCTTAGTTTCCTGCTTCTTAGCTGACAGGAGTGACACTCAGTGTGGTCTTCTGCTGCTGAAGCCTATCTGCTTCAAGGTTTAATGTGTTGTGCATTCAGAGATGGTATTCTGCATACCTTGGTTGAAACAAGTGGTTATTTGAGTTACTGTTTCCTTTCTATTATCTCGAACCAGTCTGCCCATTCTCCTCTGACATCAACAAGGCATTTTCGTCCACACAACTGCAGCTCACTGGATATTTTCTCTTTTTCAGGCCATTCGTTGTAAACCATACAGATGGTTGTGCATGAAAATCCCAGTAGAGCAGCAGTTTTTGAAATACAGACAAGCCCGTCTGGCACCAGCAACCATGCCGCGTTCAAAGTCACTTAAATCCAATTTCTTCCCCATTCTGATGCTCAGTTTGAAATTCAGCAAGTTGTCTTCATCCTGTATAGATTCCTAAATGCATTGAGTTGCTGCCATGTAATTGGCTGATTAGCAATTTGTGTTACCAAGCAACTGAACAGGTGTACCTAATAAAGTGGCCAGTGAGTGTATTTACATTAGAGCTGTGTATCTTCACTGGTCTCACGATTCAATTTGATTATGATTATCATGTCAACGATTCGATTCTGCGATGCATCACGATTACTGCCCATGGTTTTCATCAAAAACCCATCAGTGTAGCCTCACCAGTGCCCATCAAACGCCGCCTCACTATGCTCGTCAAATGCAGCCTCACCAGTGCCCATCAAATGCAGCCTCACCAATGCCCATTACATGCAGCCTCGCTGTGCCCATCAATAAATGCAGCCTCACTGTGCCCATCAATAAATGCAGACTCACTGTGCCCATCAATAAATGCAGACTCACTGTGCCCATCAATGCAAACTCACTGTGCCCATCAATGCAAACTCACTGTGCCCATCAATGCAGACTCACTGTGCCCATCAATGCAGACTCACTGTGTCCATGAATCAGCCTCATTGTGCCCATCAATGCAGAGTCACTGTGCCCATCATCAATCACCCTTACTGTGCCCATCAATCAGCCTCACTGTGCCCATCATCAATTAGCCTCACTGTGCCCATCAATTAGCCTCACTGTGCCCATCAATGCAGAGTCACTGCGTCCATCAATGCAGAGTCACTGCGCCCAACAATGCAGAGTCACTGCGCCCAACAATGCAGAGTCACTGCGCCCATCAATGCAGAGTCACTGCGCCCATCAATGCAGAGTCACTGCGCCCAATTAGCCACACTGTGCCCATCAATGCAGAGTCACAGTGCCCATCAATGTAGAGTCACGGTGCCCATCATCAATCAGCCTCACGGTGCCCATCAATCAGCCTCACTGTGCCCATCAGTGCAGCCTCACTGTGCCCATCAATGCAGCCTCACTGTGCCCATCAATGCAGCCTCACTGTGCCCATCAATGCAGACTTGGATCAGTATTCTGTCTATCACAGGACCCGGTCTAGGAGGTGGGACTCTGTTACAGCGGCCACTGAAGGAGGAGGATGGGTGCACTGTACCCATCAATGCAGAGTCACTGTGACCATCAATCAGCCTCACTGTGCCCCATCAATCAGCCTCACTGTGCCCCATCAATCAGCCTCACTGTGCCCCATCAATCAGCCTCACTGTGCCCCATCAATCAGCCTCACTGTGCCCCATCAATGCAGACCCATCAATGCCTGGATGGATCATCCACAGCAGGCATCTCTCGCTCTCCAGCCTCACCGTGCCCCATCAATCAGCCACACTGTGCCCCATCAATGCAGTCCCACTGTGCCCATCAATAAGCCTCACTGTGCCCATCATCAATCAGCCTCACTGTGCCCATCATCAATCAGCTTCACTGTGCCCATCAGAGTTACTGTGCCCATCAATGCAGAGTCACTGTGCCCATCAACGCAGAGTCACTGTGGCCATCAATGCAGAATCACTGTGCTCCATCAATGCAGAGTCACCAGTGCCTGGATTGATCATACACAGTGGGCATCTCTCGCTCTGTCACAAGCTTTGATTTGAATATCCCGGCGCGTCCGCCGTCCTCCTCCAGCGGCTACTGTAACAAAGTCAAGCCTCCTAGACCATGTCCTGTGACAGACAGAACACTGATTGGATCAGTGTTCTGTCTATCACAGGACGCGGTCTAGGAGGCAGGACTATGTTACAGCGGCCACTGGAGGAGGGAGGAGGATAGGAGCACTGGGATATTCAGCCTCACTGTGCCCATCAATGCAGAGTCACTGTGCCCATCAATCAGCCTCACTGTACCCATCAGCCTCACTGTGCCCATCAATTAGCTTCACTGTGCTCAATCAGCCTCACCGTGCCCATCAATGCGCCACAATGTGCCCCATCAACCAGCCTCACTGTGCCCCATCAACCAGCCCCACTGTGCCCCATCAACCAGCCCCACTGTGCCCCATCAACCAGCCCCACTGTGCCCCATCAACCAGCCCCACTGTGCCCCATCAATCAGCCCCACTGTGCCCCATCAATCAGCCCCACCAATCAGCCCCACTGTGCCCCATCAATCAGCCCCACTGTGCCCCATCAATCAGCCCCACTGTGCCCCATCAATCAGCCCCACTGTGCCCCATCAATCAGCCCCACTGTGCCCCATCAATCAGCCCCACTGTGCCCCATCAATCAGCCCCACTGTGCCCCATCAATCAGCCCCACTGTGCCCCATCAATGTCAAGCCTCCTAGACGGGGTCCTGTGATAGACAGAACACTGATTGGATCATTGGATCAGTGTTCTGTCTATCACAGGACCCGGTCTAGGAGGTGGGACTCTGTTGCAGGGGCCGCTGGAGGAGAGAGGAGGAGGATGGGCGCACTGGGATATTCAGATCAAAGCTCCGTGACACATCGGGAGATGCCCGCTTTGTATGATCCATCCACTCACTGGTGAGCGGCCACCCTGGGCAAGTTCAGTGAGATGAAGTCGGAGAGGAGGAGGGGGGGAGGGAGAGGAGGAGGGAGGGAGAGGAGGACTCTGACAGAGGCGTGCCAGGATGACGTCTTCGGTGCAACCGTGATTAATTGATTAAATGATCGATGAATATATATATATATATATATATATATATATATATATATATATATATATATATATATTTTATATAATACATGAATATATATATATATATTATATATACAGCCCTCGAAAATTCCACTCCCCTGCTTGCATTTTGCGAGTGGAATTATGAGGAGTGCGAGTATGTACAGGGCTGCGTTGTCCCAGGAATGTAAAGCCAATGCCCCCCGCCATGCACAGGCTCGCAGTGCGGGCATTACAACAGCAATAGTCAGCCACCTGGGACCGCCCCTCTCCCTCCCTCCTTGCCACACATTCTGCCCCCGCACTCGCAGCACGGGCATTACAATAATAGTCAGCCGCCTGGGACCGCCCCTCTCACTCACTTCTTGCTGCACATCCCCGTCCCCACACTCGCAGCGCGGATATTGCAATAATAGTCAGCCGCCTGGTACCATCCCTCTCCCTCCCTCCTAGCCGCGCATCCCACACTCACAGCATGGGCATTACAATAAGAATAGTCAGCCGCCGGGGACAGCCCCTCTCCCTCCCTCCTTGTGACACATCCCTCCCCCCGCAGCGCGGGCATATAAACAGGAACAGCCAGCCGCCTGGGAACGCCCCTCTCCACTTCCCTCCTGCTGCACATCTAAGGAGTGGGGCAGTGCATGCCTCAATGAAAATGAAAATAAAAAGCCCTCGCACTACTAAGATGTGTTCAGAATAATCCACTAATTAATATAAAGAGGGCAACCCTCATAAACTAAAAAATGAACAAAGTGCGTATCGTGCAATAAAGTGCAATCAAATACAGTGAAAAAACAGTCTGCAGCAGGATCTAGCAGTGTTCACATTCCACTCATAAATACATAAAATCATATAATGATTCCGCGCTACAGCAATACATAAAGGGCCAAAAGTGCCCAGTAAATAGGGTAAATAAACAGTGTGTCAATGGTGCCCAGTAAGTTGGGATAATAATATAGTGTAAAGGTGATTAATCCATGAACTGATGTAACAATCCAGGGGCATTAGATTCAATGTGGTGATTGTCTCTTAATCAAGCATTTTTCAATAAATGTCCAAAAAAGGAAGTTTCTTTAGGATGCGTTTAAATAAACCACACAGCAAAAAGGCAAGAGGTGTACAATCATATAAATGAGCTCACAGAACTCTCACCTTGATATCTTGAAATAACAGCATAAGATAGTGTACAGGAATCTGTTCCGCTATTCCAACATCTACCCCCAGGGGGTCCTCCGTTCCACTTAGTGTTAAACCTGAATGGACACTTCACATCCACGTCCTCATACAGTCCCGTACTCCCAGAGAGGGGGGGGGGGGGAGTGGGAAGGGATGGGAGAGAAAGAGAACTCCAATGGTGTAGTATGTTTATAGTTGAAATAGGTTTTATTACTAAAATAGGCTGGACTCTTACATCAATATATTAAAAAGCAAGCATAAAAACAAATCGTATGGCGTCTGGATGCCGTTCTCACGTCACTTCCGGTATTATTCAACCTCCGGCCACCCCCTACGCGTTACGTCATCACGTGACTTCATCGTGATGACGTAACGCGTAGGGAGTGGCCGGAGGTTGAATAATACCGGAAGTGACGTGAGAACGGCGTCCAAACGCCATACGATTTGTTTTTATGCTTGCTTTTTAATATATTGATGTAAGAGTCCAGCCTATTTTAGTAATAAAACCCATTTCAACTATAAACATACTACACCATTGGAATTCTCTTTCTCTCCCATCCCTTCCCACTCCCACTCTCTGGGAGTACAAGACTGTATGAGGACGTGGATGTGAAGTGTCCATTCAGGTTTAACACTAAGTGGAACGGAGGACCCCCTGGTGGTAGATGTTGGAATAACGTTGGAATAGCGGAACAGATTCCTGTACACTATCTTATGCTGTTATTTCAAGATATCAAGGTGAGAGTTCTGTGAGCTTATTTATGGGATTGTACACCTCTGGCCTTTTTGCTGTGTGGTTTATTTAAACGCATTCTGAAGAAACTTCCTTTTTTGGACATTCATTGAAAAATGCTTGATTAAGAGACAATCACCACATTGAATCTAATGCCCCTGGATTGTTACATCAGTTCATGGATTAATCACCTTTACTAGGCATGTGCAAAATGAAAAAATTCGTTTCGTTTCGTTTTAATTCGTTATTTAATTAATTTAGTTTAGTTAGATTCGTTAAATTCATTAAATTCGTTTTTCAAATCAGTTTCGTTTTCGACCGAATTCGAAAATCGGTCGAATTCGAAAATATTTCAACCGGATTCGATATTATTTCAACCGCATTCGAAAATATTTCAACAGCATTCGAAATTATTTCAACAGCATTCGAAATTATTTCAACTGTATTAGAAATTATTTCAATCGTATTCGATAATATTTCAATCGCATTCGAAAATATTTCTACCAAATTTGATAATATTTCAACCGCATTCGAAATGATTTCAACTTTATTCAAAATTATTTCAATCGGATTCGATAATGTTTCAACAGCATTCGAAAATATTTCAACAGCATTCGAAATTATTTCAACTGTATTAGAAATTCTTTCAATCGCATTCGAAAATATTTCTATTTTCGAAATATTCAGATAATATTCAGATAATATTCCTCTTCAGCAAACCAGAAGAACGCTGCATGGTTTCGCGTCACCATGGCAGTAAAAGCTGTGAGAGGGATTGAGCGCACCCCAGACTGCATCCGTCATTGGTAAATAAAAATGATTACATTCTCTTTCTCTCTCTCTCTCTGTCTCCCAGAGGCATATCTAGTGAAAATGGCACCTATGGCAAGCACTGAAACTGCGCCCCTGTCAAAAAAAAAAAAAACAGCTAATAAAACTACAGGTTTTAAACCACTTCAGCCCCGGAAGAATTTATCCCCTTCCTGACCAGAGCACTTTTTGCGATTCGGCACTGCATCGCTTTAACTGAAAATTGCGCGGTTGTTCGACCTGGCTCCCAAACAAAATTGAAGTCCTTTTTTTCCCATAAATAGAGCTTTCTTTTGGTGGTATTTGATCACCCCTGCGGTTTTTATTTTTTGCGCTATAAACAAAATAAGAGCGACAATTTTGAAAAAAACGCATTATTTTTTAGATTTTGCTATAATAAATATCCCCCAAAAATATATAAAAAAACATTTTTTTTCCTCAGTTTAGGCCGATACGTATTCTTCTACATATTTTTGTTAAAAAAAAAATCGCAATAAGCGTTTATTGATTGCTTTGCGCAAAAGTTATAGCGTTTACAAAAAATAAAAAATAATAAATATATATATATATATATATATATATTATTTTTTATTCTATTCTGTTCTATTGTTACTCTATTCTATTCTATTCTATTTTTTTCTATTCAAATTTGAATAGTAAAGAATAGTAAAGAATAGAATAGAATAACAATAGAACAGAATAGAATTATATATATATATATATATATATATATATATATATATATATATATATATATATATATATATATATATATATATATATATATATATATATATCTGTACTATATATATATAATATTTTATTCTATTCTGTACTATTTTTTTCTAATATATATATATATATATATTATA
>JBBDGP010003258.1:0-148751 GCA_037952835.1 Lithobates septentrionalis
CTGGCACATGGGGGGAGGGCAGGAGGGTCACGAGCCCCAGACTGACTGTCCCTGGCCCCTCCCCTTTCAAAACTGGCACATGGGGGGGGGGGGGGGCAGGAGGGTCTCGTGCCCCAGACTGACTGTCCCTGGCCCCTCCCCTTTCATGAACGCTGGCACATTTGGGGGGGGGGGCAGGAGGGTCATGTGCCCCAGACTAACTGGCCCCGCCAGTTTCATCAAAGCTGGCACATATTGGGGGCAGGAGGATCATGTGCCCCAGACTGGGTGCCCCTGGCCCCTCCCCTTTCAAAACTGGCACAAAGGGGGGGCAGGAGGGTCTCGTGCCCCAGACTGGCTGTCCCTGGCCACACCCCTTTCAAAGCTGGCATATTGGGGGGGGGACAGGAGGGTCTCGTGCCCCAGACTGACTGTCCCTGGCCCCACCCCTTTCAAAGCTGGCATATTGGGGGGGGGGGGGGGGACAGGAGGGTCTCGTGCCCAAGACTGACTGTCCCTGGCCCCTCCCCTTTCATGAAAGCTGGCACATTTGGGGGGGGGGGGGGGGCAGGTGGGTCATGTGCCCCAGACTGACTGTCCCTGGCCCCGTCCCTTTCATTCATTGGATTTCAGTTCTGTTAATCTCAGGCTCAGCATCACATGTGGGCGTTACCATGTAAATATAGCCTAGGGACGCCCACTCCTCCACACTGACTCCCACCCATCATTTGCATAACTCCTCCCACTGCTTGCATCAGGCTTGAGGGCTCTAAGGCCGAGTGCTGAGATGTTTTCAGGAAGTGATGTACAGCCCCCCAGCCGGCCCCTCCCACCAGCCATGATCTGCCTGCATGGCATAGAGAAGCGCAGAGACAGTGATGATATCACTGAGACTAAAACAAGCAAACATTTTCATTAACATATTGATGGGGGGGGGGGGGGGGAAATCGGTGGAGACGAAATATGAGGCTGATTGAACTTGCTGATCCCTCCAGAAATCTCCTGCTGTCTTCTAAATATGTTACTTCCGGCCGTGTTATCAGCCTGCCCAGTGCACCTCTGAACTACAGAACCCCACCCCCTCCATGTTATAAAGAGAGGGGGAGGTGTTCTGTAGTCCTGATCAGGAGCGTGCAGCCTAAGGTGACTACTCTGCTCCTCTGACAAATTGACGTTGTCACCCGAGGACAGGAAGCGCTTTACTGGCGGGATCACCAGGTGAAAGAAAACTAATGCAGCCGTCACAATAAGCTGCAACATGTTACATTTTAAGTGATATAAAAGATGAAAAGTAAAATCACAAATTTGAAATCCAGATTAACTTTGGTTTTTCTACTTTTGCCCCCCCAATCCCCCCCATCCCCCTATATACACCATATACCCCCCATCCCCCTATATACACCATATACCCCCCATCCCCCTATATACACCATATACCCCCCATCCCCCTATATACACCATATACCCCCATCCCCCTATATACACCATATACTCCCCCATCCCCCTATATACACCATATACTCCCCCATCCCCCTATATACACCATATACTCCCCCATACCCCTATATACACCATATACTCCCACCCCCCTTTATACACCATTTACCCCCATCCCCCTATATACACCATATAACCCCCCATCCCCCTATATACACCATATACTCCCCCCCATCCCCCTATATACACCATATACTCCCCCATCCCCCTATATACACTATATACACCATATACCCCATCCCCCTATATACACCATATACTCCCCCCATCCCCCTACATACACCATATACTCCCCCATCCCCCTATATACACTATATACACCATATACCCCATCCCCCTATATACACCATATACTCCCCCCATCCCCCTATATACACCATATAACCCCCCATCCCCCTATATACACCATATAACCCCCCATCCCCCTATATACACCATATACTCCCCCATCCCCCTATATACACCATATACTCCCCCATCCCCCTATATACACCATATACTCCCCCATCCCCCTATATACACCATATACTCCCCCCATCCCCCTATATACACCAAATACCCCCAAGCCCCCTATATACACCATATACTCCATCCCCCTATATACACTATATACTCCCCCCATCCCCCTATATACACCATATACTCCCCCCCATCCCCCTATATACACCATATACTCCATCCCCCTATATACACTATATACACCATATACTCCCCACCCCCCTTTATACACCATTTACCCCCATCCCACTATATACACCATATAACCCCCCATCCCCCTATATACACCATATACTCCCCCCCATCCCCCTATATACACTATATACTCCCCCCATCCCCCTATATACACCATATACTCCCCCCCATCCCCCTATATACACCATATACTCCCCCCATCCCCCTATATACACTATATACTCCCCCCCATCCCCCTATATACACCATATACTCCATCCCCCTATATACACTATATACACCATATACTCCCCACCCCCCTTTATACACCATTTACCCCCATCCCACTATATACACCATATAACCCCCCATCCCCCTATATACACCATATACTCCCCCCCATCCCCCTACATACACCATATACTCCCCCATCCCTATATACACCATACACCCCCACCCCCCTATATACACTATATACACCATATACCCCATCCCCCTATATACACCATATACTCCCCCCATCCCCCTATATACACCATATAACCCCCCATCGCCCTATATACACCATATAACCCCCATCCCCCCTATATACACCATATACTCCCCCCCATCTCCCTATATACACCATATACTCCCCCCCATCCCCCTATATACACCATATAACCCCCCATCCCCCTATATACACCATATAACCCCCATCCCCCTATATACACCATATACTCCCCCCCATCTCCCTATATACACCATATACTCCCCCCATCCCCCTATATACACCATATACTCCCCCATCCCCCTATATACACTATATACACTATACACCATATACTCCCCCATCCCCCTATATACACCATATACTCCCCCCCATCCCCTATATACACCATATACCCCCCATCCCCCTATATACACCATATACCCCCCATCCCCCTATATACACCATATACCCCCCATCCCCTTATATACACCATATACCCCCCATCCCCTTATATACACCTCTCTGTGATTCGCCAGGCGAGGTGCTGCACTCACCTACCCCGGGGCCCCCCTGTACACCTTCATACAATATTCATGTGCGATGGATCCTGCTGGGGAAGCCGCATCCAAGACAATGCAGGACAGACCCGACCCCTTCACTGCCAGAGACGGGTTTTTCATTTTTGGCACAAAAAAAAAAAAAAAAAAAAAAAATTTAGGCCTGAGGATTACATAAAACCCCCAAAAACATCATGGATAATAAAAAATGTTGTTTTTTTTTATATATATATTTCAGTTTAAAAAAAAAAAAAAAGACACTAAAGTTAATTTTAGAGCAGACAAGTGCAATATATTACCCATTTTTTTGGTAAAATATAAAAGATTAGGTTGTGCCGAGTAAATTGACACCCAACATGTCATGCCTTAAAGTGGTTGTAAACCCTCCATATCCCCAGTGAAGTGACTGGCCTCAGGTGATACACAGAGAGGAAACAAATCCTCCTACATAAGTTGCACCTGTTTATCTGCAGTCTTCTCTTCTCTACATCCACTGAAAGCTCAGAACAAAGGGGACGGAGAGCGGAGGTTACACTCTGCAGAGCTCAGTGGGGAGAGCTGATTGGAGGGAAGGGACACACCCCCTTCACAGAGAAACAGAGATGAGGTCATCAGTCAGCTGGAGCTCCATCCCCCTGTCACCATTTTTCTCTTGGTTCAGGAAAACTTGTCAGAAGTGACCGTGCTGATAGCAGAGGAAGGAGGCAGCAGACAGAAATGACAATCAATGCTCTGGACTGAGACAAGTACACACTATATCAGGGATATGCAATTAGTGGACTCCCAGCTGTTGCAGAACTACAAGTCCCATGAGGCATAGCAAGACTCTGACAGCCACAAGCATGACACCCAGAGGCAGAGGCATGATGGACTTGTAGTTTTGCAACAGCTGGAGATCCGCTAATTGCATATCCCTGCTATAGAGGGATATGCTTTGTTCAGATTTCATGTCTGAGGTTTACAACCACATTAAATTGCATGCAGAGGCAACAAACTTTAGTACCTTATTTTTCCCATAGGTGGCGCTACAGCTTATCAGTTTAAAGTGGTTGTAGGTTTTTCACCTTAATGCATTCTATGTATTAAGGTGAAAAACCTTCTATGCTGTAGCCCCACCCCCCCATTCCATACCTGAATCCGATCTGATCCAGCGTTGTGCACGGGTGCAGCGACTCCAGCTGCTGTCTCTCTCATTGGACAGATTCATAGTAGCAGGAGCCATTGGCATGTAACTTTCATTTTTTTAATATTTTTTTAATATTTTTTTTTTTTACTAAACTTTTTTTTATACCCCGCCTTCCGATCTGACCTTACCCAGTCTACCCCGCCTTCTGATCTGACCTTACCCAGTCTACCCCGCCTTCTGATCTGACCTTACCCAGTCTACCCCGCCTTCTGATCTGACCTTACCCAGTCTACCCCGCCTTCCGATCTGACCTTACCCAGTCTACCCCGCCTTCTGATCTGACCTTACCCAGTCTACCCCGCCTTCTGATCTGACCTTACCCAGTCTACCCGCCCTCCGATCTGACCTTACCCAGTCTACCCCGCCCTCCGATCTGACCTTACCCAGTCTACCCCGCCCTCCGATCTGACCTTACCCAGTCTACCCCGCCCTCCGATCTGACCTTACCCAGTGTACCCCGCCCTCCGATCTGACCTTACCCAGTGTACCCCGCCTTCCGATCTGACCTTACCCAGTCTACCCCGCCTTCCGATCTGACCTTACCCAGTCTACCCCGCCTTCCGATCTGACCTTACCCAGTCTACCCCGCCTTCCGATCTGACCTTACCCAGTCTACCCCGCCTTCCGATCTGACCTTACCCAGTCTACCCCGCCTTCCGATCTGACCTTACCCAGTCTACCCCGCCTTCCGATCTGACCTTACCCAGTCTACCCCGCCCTCCGATCTGACCTTACCCAGTCTACCCCGCCTTCCGATCTGACCTCACCCAGTCTACCCCGCCTTCCGATCTGACCTTACCCAGTCTACCCCGCCTTCCGATCTGACCTCACCCAGTCTACCCCGCCTTCCGATCTGACCTCACCCAGTCTACCCCGCCTTCCGATCTGACCTCACCCAGTCTACCCCGCCTTCCGATCTGACCTTACCCAGTGTACCCCGCCCTCCGATCTGACCTTACCCAGTGTACCCCGCCCTCCGATCTGACCTTACCCAGTAGTACCCCACCTTCTGACCCAACCTTACCCAGTTGTACCCCACCTTCTGACCCAACCTTACCCAGTGTACCCCGCCTTCTGACCCAACCTTACCCAGTGTACCCCACCTTCTGACCCAACCTTACCCAGTAAACCCCACCTTCTGACCCAACCTTACCCAGTGTACCCCACCTTCTGACCCAACCTTACCCAGTAAACCCCACCTTCTGACCCAACCTTACCCAGTAAACCCCACCTTCTGACCCAACCTTACCCAGTGTACCCCATATTCCGACCAGACCTTACCAAGCGTACCCCACCTTCCGACCTGACCTTACCCAGTGTACTCCCACCTTCCGACCAGACCTTACCAAGCGTACCCCACCTTCCGACCTGACCTTACCCAGTGTACTCCCACCTTCCGACCAGACCTTACCAAGCGTACCCCACCTTCTGACCCAACCTTACCAAGCGTACCCCACCTTCCGACCCGACCTTACCCAGTGTACCCCCGCCTTCCGACCAGACCTTACCCAGCATACCCCACCTTCCGACCCAACCTTACCCAGTGTGCCCCCGCCTTCTGACCTGACCTTACCCAGTGTACCCCACCTTCCGTCCCAACCTTACCTAGTGTACCCCACCTTCCAACCTAACCTTACCCAGTGTACCCCACCTTCCGACCTGACCTTACCCAGTGTACTCCCACCTTCTGACCCAACCTTACCCAGTGTACCCCGCCTTCTGACCCAACCTTACCCAGTGTACCCCGCCTTCTGACCCAACCTTACCCAGTGTACCCCACCTTCTGACCCATCCTTATCCAGTGTACCCCCACCTTCCGACCCGACCTTACCCAGTGTACTCCCACCTTCTGACCCAACCTTACCCAGTGTACCCCGCCTTCTGACCCAACCTTACCCAGTGTACCCCGCCTTCTGACCCAACCTTACCCAGTGTACCCCACCTTCTGACCCATCCTTATCCAGTGTACCCCCACCTTCCGACCCGACCTTACCCAGTGTACCCCTGCCTTCCGACCAGACCTTACCCAGCGTACCCCACCTTCCGACCCGACCTTACCCAGTGTACCTCCGCCTTCTGACCTGACCTTACCCAGTGTACCCCACCTTCTGACCTGACCCAGTGTACCCCACCTTCCAACCTGACCTTACCCAGTGTACCTCCGCCTTCCGACCAGACCTTACCCAGTGTACCCCACCTTCTGACCCGACCTTACCCAGTGAACCCCACCTTCTGACCCAACCTTACCCAGTGTACCCCCACCTTCTGACCAGACCTTACCCAGTGTACCCCACCTTCTCACCCATCCTTACCCAGTGAACCCCACCTTCTGACCCAACCTTACCCAGTGTACCCCCACCTTCTGACCAGACCTTACCCAGCGTACCCCACCTTCCGACCAGACCTTACCCAGCGTACCCCACCTTCCGACCAGACCTTACCCAGTGTACCCCACCTTCCCACCTGACCTTACCCAGTGTACCCCACCTTCCGACCCGACCTTACCCAGTGTACCCCACCTTCCGACCCGACCTTACCCAGTGTACCCCACCTTCCGACCCGACCTTACCCAGTGTACCCCACCTTCTGACCCAACCTTACCCAGTGTACCCCACCTTCCCACTTGACCTTACCCAGTGTACCCCACCTTCTGACACAACACAGCCCATTACTGAGAGGGATGTAAACTGCTACAGGACTGGGTTATCAGGTCATGTTATGCGCATTGAAAAGCAGGGAGACACAAATAAGGTTCAGCAATTGCTTATATTTGCCTTCCCAGCCCCCTCCCCCCTCATTTTACATTCTGCTGAAATTGTTTAATAATTTTTTTTTTTCCATTACAGTCTTTATTTTAGACTTATTTTAGACTTTATTATGTCATCACCGAGTCTCTGTGCTTCTCTATGCAATGCAGGCAGATCATGGATGGTGGGAGGGGCCGGCAGAGTGCTGTACACGGCTTCCTGCCTCTGTATTCCTTGGTCCTGATGCAAGTCGTGGGAGGAGTTTTAACAAAAATGGGAGGAGTTATGCAAATGTAAAAATGCCTTGATGGGCGGATGTCAGTCTGGAGGAGTGGGCGTTCCTTGGCAGGCTGTATTTGCATAGGTAACGCCCACACGCAACACTGAGCCTCCATGATTGAAAGATCTGATTCCAAAGGATGAAAGGGGCGGGGCCAGGGACAGTCAAGGGAGGAAAGGACGTCCTCCATCCAAGAAAGGAGGCGGGGCTCTGACTTGCTGCAGCTTCTAATGCACACTGTGAGAAGCTCACAGTGTGCGGTGAAATCAGAGGAAGCCGTTTCTGTCCAGGAGAGGAGGCGGCACACCCTGAGGGGTCAGACGACACACACCGATCGGTAACGGGTCTTTATGTTGCAGCGATCAGAAGATCCAGAGCGCCGCCCAGCCAATCACGAACCCAGAAATTCTGCATTATTCATGGCGCTGCGTTCTTAGGAGACGTGAAATATTAATGGCGGAGCAGCTGTGTGCCCGTCCGCAGCGAGCGTGACCGCAGCTCTGTGCCAACTTCCTCCACATAGGAGGGGGAGGGGCTCCTGAGGGCCATCATGGCCCCGCCCAACTCACCGAATTGTATCTCTTAATGAGGAAACTTCCAGAAACACGCAACATGATTGGCTGAGCCGCCAGCAAAGGAAGGGCGAAAGGTGACAACTGTATTCTATGGGGAAAATAAGAATGTGGCAATTGTTTATCATACACAGAACTTTACTGACTACTTCATCCGGGGAAAAGGCTGCAAAGAGGCTGCAGGAGATCCGCCAGAACGACATACAAGAAAAGTATGCAGAATGTTATATTAATATAAAGGAATTGTATACGATCCACAGGGATACCGCAAATGTTTTATTACTTAAAAGCTGAACTCCAGGATAATAAATCCATCGATCGTGTGTCTTCTTCTGGAATGTCGGTGAGATTTGTGTATTTCCTCCAGATCTGAGCAGTAATCCGGTGTGAGACTTCCTGTAATAAAGACCGCCCACTCCTCTTCTCTCTCCTTGTGCAAGGAGGACTGGTCTGGTCTCCGCCCCCTCCTGAAGTGGGTGGAGCCTGTTGGGTCCCTCTCAAAGCTCAGCTCACTCCTTGTGCAGGGGGACTGGTCAAGTCTCCGCCCCCTCCTGTAGTTTTCTGCAGTGTGTGGAGCCTGTAAGGCCCCTCCCACAGCTCTGCTCTCTCTCCTTGTGCAGGGGGAGTGGTCTTGTCTCCGCCCCTCCTGTATTTTTATATAGTGGGTGGAGCCTGTGGGGCCCCTCCCACAGCTCTGCTCTCTCTCCTTGTGCAGGGGGAGTGGTCTTGTCTCCGCCCCTCCTGTATTTTTATATAGTGGGTGGAGCCTGTGGGGCCCCTCCCACAGCTCTGCTCTCTCTCCTTGTGCAGGGGGAGTGGTCTTGTCTCCGACCCCCTATAGTTTTCTGTAGTGGGTGGAACCTGTGGGGCTCCTCCCACAGCTCTGCTCTCTGACCTTGTGCAGGGGGAGTGGTCTTGTCTCCGACCCCCTATAGTTTTCTGTAGTAGGTGGAACCTGCAGGGCGCCTCCCACAGTTCTGCTCTCTCTTCTTGTGCAGGGGGAGTGGTCTAGTCTCCACCCCCTCCTGTAGTTTTCTGTAGTGGGTGGAGCCTGTTAGACCCCTCCCAAAGCTCTCCTCTTTCTCCTTGTGCAGGGTGACTGGTCTAGTCTCTGACCCTCCTGTAATTTTCTGTAGTGGCTCCTCCCACGGGTCTGCACTCTCTGTCCTTGTGCAGGATGACTGGTCCTGACTCCGCCCCTTTCTGTCATTTTCTGTAGTGGGTGGAGCCTGCCGGGCCCCTCCCACAGCTCTGCTCTCTCTCTTTGTGCAGGGGGACTGGTCCTGACTCCACCCCCTCCTATTATTTTCTGTAGTGGGTGGAGCCTGTCAGGCCCCTCCCACAGATCTGCTCTCTCCTTGTGCAGGATGACTGGTCCTGACTCCGCCCCTCCTGTCATTTTCTTAGTGGGTGGAGCCTGCCGGGCCCCTCCCACAGTTCAGCGCTTTCTCCCTGTGTGGGGTGACTGGTCTTGTCTCCGCCCCTCTCTGTAGTTTAATATTTTGGATGGAGCCTGCTGGGCCTGCTGGGCCCCTCCCACAGTTCTGCTCACTGCCAAGTCCATGTACAGCAGAGTGATGAGGTCACCACTACTTTTACAAGGTAATATCTGGGTTTGCAAAGTCATTTGGGGCTCACAAAATGAATTTACATCCTGTGTGGCTACTGAGAAGTAGATTTAAAGGGCAATCGTAGGAAAAGTACCAAAAAAATTAATAATAATAATAATAATAATATATATATATATATATATATATATATATATATATATATATATATATATATATATCATACAATCGCTACACAAGTCACATTGTAATTTAATTTTATTAAAAAATTCTCTTTCCTTTCCAATCTGCAATGTGGCCACCTGGAGGCGCTCTGTACAGATGGTACACAGAGCGCCCCCCAGAAATGTCATTTCCTGCTTGTGTGATTGGCTCTGAAATCTGCACTAAGATAAATGTCAGATTTTGGGCATCCCCTGCAACAAAAAATTTCATTTTTGGTGAGGTACTCCCAAAGGGAAAAATCACGGCTAAAGGGATGCAGACCTTGACACATTCCTCAGAACCCTGCAGGAACAGCAGCTGATTGATAATTATAAAATCACTCCCATTCACACATGGACACAGACAAACAAACAGCTATTTCTTCAGAATAAGGACAGGTAGAAATCTGCAACAAAGTTTGTTACAATCCCTGCAATGTACAGAGACCACCCAGAGGGGGGGAGGGGTTCTCAACAATAGTGGAGTTACTGGTTAAATAAAAGTTATTGCACCTGTTTATAATGATTGCTCTCTAATCTGCCCCTAGTGGCCAAACTACAAATATATACATTGAGTGCAACAAGAAAGTACAAAAGACATGTGAAGTAAATAAAAGTCGCACAGATATTATTTGAAGGCAAATGTAGCAAAAATAATTGAAATCTGTTTATAAAAACGCACAATACTTCCCATTTTGCTGCATCTGAAATCCGGGTACAGAGGACAGACTGACAAAGATTGCGTTTTTATATAGGTTACTTTTTTTTAACTTTTGCTACATTGATTTACCATGAAATTTTTCGATATGTTCAAGGTTTCAAAACGCAAGCAATTTTAAATACTTTTCAAAACTCCCACGGCACACCTGCAAATCTCCCACGGCACACAGTTTGAGAATCACTGGTACACCCACTTGACCTCCAGAAGATTTACCCCCCCCCCCCCTTTATGACCAGGCCATTTTTTTTTTTTACGATACGGCACTGCGGTACTTTAACCACTTGCCGCAAATCGCCGTAGCTGTACGTCGGTACTTTGATGCCAAATGCCGTTGTTATGGCAGCAGCTACGACAGAAACGACGTGCGGTTCTTTTTAAGATAGAAGTGGTCTCAGCGGCAGATTCGCCGCTAAGATCACTTTTAATCGGGGGCGGGTGAGGGCCCCCCCCCTTCCAGTCATCTCCACTGCTTACCGGAGCCGTCGGTAGCGGTGGAGACGATCGCATCCTTTCCCCTGACAGGCCTGGAGCCGAGTGAGGGAAAGATTGCCCCCCCCCCCCCGCCCGGCTCCATACCATTGGAAGGCAGAAGAGACGGCAAACGTCACTTGTGCCCAATGGTCTTAAGAGGGAATTTTTTTTTGCAAAAAAAAAAAATTACATTTATTTATTTTTTTTTTTTTTGCATTTTAGTGTAAATATGAGATGTGAGGTCTTTTTGACCCCCCAGATCTCATTTTTGGGAGCTCCTGTCATGCTTTTTTTTCTATTACAAGGGATGTTTACATTCCCTGTAATAGGAATAAAAGTGAGCCAAACATTTTTTTTTAAAAGAACAGTGTAAAAATAAAAAGTAAAATAAATAAAAAAAAATAAAATAAAATTTAAAGCGTCCCGTCCCGCCGAGCTCGCGTGCAGAAGCTAATGCACCCGCATATGAATACGGTGTTCAAACCACACATGTGAGGTATCGCCGCGATCTTTAGAGAGAGAGCAAAAATTCTAGCCCTAGACCTCCTCTCTAATTCCAAACATGTAACCAGTAAAAAATTTTAAGCGTCGCCTATGGAGATTTTTTAAGGGTAAAAGTTTGTCGCCTTTCCACGAGCGGGCGCAATTTTGAAGCGTGACGTGTTGGGTATCAATTCACTCGGCGTAACATTATCTTTCACAATGGGCTAACTTTACTGTTGTCTTATTTTTTAAGTCAAAAAAAGTGTATTTTTTCCAAAAACATTGCGTTTGTAAGACCGCTGCGCAAATACGGTGTGACAAAGTATTGTAATACAATTTTTTTCAGTAATATTCTTGAACAAAATAATTGCAGCATAAAAAAGAAAGGCAGACAGTGAAAAGTGTGGTGTTCTCTTACAGTGGTCAGTGTACAAATGAGCACTTCTATTGGTGGTCAGTGGAAAATAACCCCCTTCTATTGTTGGTAAGTTTAGGTGGGAGCACCAACTACTGTGCTCTGCTCAAGAAACCCCTAGCAACCTCAGGAGGAACTCTGGGGGGGGGGGGGGGGGGGGGTTCCATGGAAGCCAGGATGAGAACCACTGATCTGCACCTATTTACATGGTGAACACTGCCATCTAGTGGTCTTTAAAGTGAAACAAAAAATAATGCAGAGGTCACTATTCTACACCCCTTGTGCTTTTATTGCCTTGACTACCAATAGGGGGAATATAAGGGGGGGGGGGGGGGGGGGGCTACTAACACTTTCACTGCCATGGCCACCAATAGGGGGAAGGGGGGTTAACACTTTTATTGCCTTGACCACCAATAAGAGGAAAGGGGGGGTAACACTTTTACTGCCATGGCCACCAATAGGGGGAAGGGGGGTAACACTTTCACTGCCATGGCCACCAATAGGGGGAAGGGGGGGGGGGGTAACACTTTCACTGCCATTGCCACCAATAGGGGAAGGGGGGTAACACTTTCACTGCCATGGCCACCAATAGGGGGAAGGGGGGGTAACACTTTCACTGCCATGGCCACCAATAGGGGGAAGGGGGGGTAACACTTTCACTGCCATGGCCACCAATAGGGGGAAGGGGGGGTAACGCTTTCACTGCCATGGCCACCAATATGGGGGGGGGGATAACTTTTTCTGCTATGACCACCGATGTGAGAGGTAAATTTTGCTGTCTGACCACCAACGCTGGAAGAGGGTAGTTAAATTTCACTGCCACTGTGGGGGAGGTAATAGTACAGTCACTAGTAGTACTGACACCAGTGCTGTGGGCTATTTTGGCGGACACTAATACTAATTCTGGGGGGGGGGTTACTGCATCCACTGACACCAATGTTGGGGTATTGTACCCCAACCAGTGTTAATTTTAGTCTTAGGACTAAAATGGCATTTTAGTTTTAATCCCATTTTAGTTTTAGTTGTATTTAGTGGACTAAATCTCCAGTATATTTTAGTCGACTAAAATGTCCTACGTTTGAGTCGACTAAAATCTCCAGTACATTTCAGTAATGGCATTTTAGTTTTAATCTCATTTCAGTCTTTTGACTAAAATGGCTTTTAGTTTTAGTTGTATTTTAGTCGTCTAAAATAGTATTCACTTAGTCGACTAAAATGTTTTAGTCATTTTAGTCGACTAAATTAGCACTGACCCCCAACTTCCTCAGTGTGCACTGCAGTATGTTGCAGAAATTGCAGCAGGACCACATTTGTTTGCAGCGTTGAAGTACAAAAATGCGCTGCTCTTGTGCGTCCCTCAGCAGTGTGTGTGTGTGGGGGGGGGGGGGTGCCTCTCAGGGCCAGTGAACGGACATCACAGCTCTGCGAACCTTCTGGGTCAAACTCTGCGCGGATCTCCCGGGGTCGCCAGGTGGGTCCTCCCAAAGGATGGCCAAGGTGCGGATCAGAGGGAACAATGCGTCAGATGTAGATGAGCAAAAATAGGATTTTTATTGCTAAAAACGCCAGGTAACAATAAAATGTGATCACAGAGTATAAAATCGAAAATGGGCAACAAGGAGGATGCTGGAAGCGCCCGAAGCTTTTCGATCAATGGATCGTCTACTGGGGCATGCATCCATTGATCGAAAAGCTTCGGGCGCTTCCAGCATCCTCCTTGTTGCCCATTTTCGATTCTATACTCTGTGATCACATTTTATTGTTATCTGGCGTTTTTAGCAATAAAAATCCTATTTTTGCTCATCTACACTATGTGGAGCTTGTTTATTTTTTCTCCACATACTTACTGAGAGATTCAACCAGCCTTCACTCCAGCCTTTGTACGCGACGCATTGTTCCCTCTGATCCGCACCTCGGCCATCCTTTGGGAGGACCCACCTGGCGACCCCGGGAGATCCGCGCAGAGTTTGACCCAGAAGGTTCGCAGAGCTGTGATGCCCGTTCACTGGCCCTGAGAGGCAACCCGCTCGAGTGACTCCCTGTCGCTGACAAGGGAGTCCATCATATCTGGTAAGAGTTTCTTACACACCACCTTTACCAAGTCGCATGTTGTTGAGAGATACAACTTGGGGATGATTTGTTGATTCACCTGCGTTTTAACTTCTGTCTCCCTGCATCCATGCATGGTTTTCAGTGGGACATTCCATGTCATTTGTTTCCCACTCACCGACAGGATTTTATTCACCTATATTGAGAGACTTACAAGTTTTTTCACTGTTATGTTTATTATTTGTGGACATTTGTTTTTTTCAGTTGTTTTCTTGATTGAAGACTTTTGGCACCATTTATGCGCTACTTTTTATTTCATTTTCACATGTTTCTTTGGTTGTTGTCACCTTGTAAGTAGCTGCTCCGCACCATATATTCTTTCAATTTAGCGCAGTGTACACTTTTATTATAAGTGAATCTATTGTCGCTGGGGTGAATCTATTGTCGCTGGGGTGAATCTATTGTCGCTGGGGTGAATCTATTGTTTTTTCCTAGATCTATTTTCTTGTTATCATTAACAAATTCCATACAAATTACTTAGCACCACAAAATGATACTTGTTTCTGTATTCTCTAAAAGGGGTGGTCCTGGGAGGTGGGTAAGGGGTGGAACCAAGGGACGGTGCTCGGAGGTGGGTAGGGGGCGGAGTTAAGGGTGGCTTGGAAGGGAGGAGTTCCTGCACCTATTCTCCGAGAACAAAAAAGTCCCGGTAAATAGTCACAAGGGCCCCCCGACATAAACGAGGGTCCCAAATTTAAAAAGTTCAAAAACCTTAATAGTATTGATTCTCAAATGATTACATGCTGTATATGACACTTTGTCTTTTTTTTTACACTGTAACTTAAAAGCTTTCAATAAAGTTTTTTTTACTCTAAAAAAAAAAAAAAAAGTCACAAATCACTACAAGTAAAGGATCTACTTTCCAGGGAATAGCAAGTATCAATAAATAAGCAAAGCAGCTGTGCTGTGTGGCAGAGCTGCGTAAATCTCAGCACTGGATGGACGAAGATACAAAACCTACGATTGCTATATTCAGCCATTGGCTTGGCGTTCAGTGTTAGTAAAACAAACTACCAAAATCTGACCGCTTTAGTACATAGGCCATTCTACCTGAAACCCGACCACCCCGACCTTACTGACTCGCCGCGCCCGGGTTGGGTTACCAGACACGAGCGCTGAGGTCACTGAGCAGAAGATGACGCAGAATTATAAATTAGACAAATAAACTTTTAATACGTCCGGCCGCAGTCCTGAGCCGTGAAATTCAATAAGGACCAACCACAACTTTCCAAGACTAAAGTGGAACTCCGGGGGAAGGGAGAAAAAAAAAAAAAAAACAGCCTTGCAGTGCCCCTCCCCCACACAGCAAGGGTTAAACGCTTCTCTATTTCAAGGGTGCCAATAAAAAGCACTTTTACTTACCTTATCTCTCCCCCCCCAGCAGATGGCGCTCTCCTCTAACTTTCCAACACTCTGACTTGTGTGGGCGGAGCCCCCGCTATCGGAATGATGGTCCTGCATTGTCCGTGATGACATCACAGCTGTGACCAATGGCCGGAGCGCCAAAAGAGGTTTTAGGAGAGCGGTCACATTGAAGGAGGAGCCTGCGGGAGTGGGGGATGGGCAACCAAAAGCAAAATGAGCATTTAACCCTTGCAGTGCAGGGTATAGGGGGAGGGGCAAGGCAAATTTTTTTCCCATTTCCTTTGAATTTAGCTTCAACTCCTGAAGTCTTCAGACCGGTCATGTGATGTCAGGGGTCCCATCTCGGCAGGGGGGCGCTCCTTACTCCTGGATAGAGTAGCATTTATGTAATGACATGTGAACGCTGTTCTGTCCAATAGTATTGTGAGCTCGACATGAAGATCAGGTGGATCCATAGAGGCCTGGGCTCACAGAATTGGATTGGACGATGTTGTCTGTGGGGGGGGGGGGGGGGGCAGTGCCAGAGATAAGGTGGTATGGCAGGAAAAGACATCCAAAATGAGATAGCCATTGAATGTCGCCAACTTGGATGTGATGTCAGAAGACTCCACTGCCATCCTAGAGAAGTGATGGAGATCCTCGGCACCCCAGATGTTTTGGAACTACATTTCCCATGATGCTCTGGCACTCTGCAGTCTAGTTGAGCATCATGGGAAATGTAGTTCCAAAACATCTGGGGTGTCAAGGATCTCCATCACTGGTCTATAGTATCTTCCTGCACTCCTCCCCTGGCAGCTACATAAAAGGTTATGTAGATAGGTGAGGGGGTGGGGCAGAGAAGCTGGGACAGCACAGACAGTAAACACTCCCAGAAGAGGAGGGGTTATGACATGTAAAAAGGAAGGAGCTGGGCCAGCACAGGCAGGAATTAGACACTCCTAGAAGAGGAGGGGCTATGATGTATAAGGAGGAAGGAGCTCGGCCATGAGACACTCCCAGAAGAGGAGGGGCTATGATGTATAAGGAGGAAGGAGCTCGGCCTTGAGACACTCCCAGAAGAGGAGGGGCTATGATGTGTAAGGAGGAAGGAGCTGGGCCAGCACAGGCAGTAATTAGACACTCCCAGAAGAGGAGGGGCTATGATGTATAAGGAGGAAGGAGCTGGGCCATGAGACACTCCCAGAAGAGGAGGGGCTATGATGTATAAGGAGGAAGGAGCTGGGCCATGAGACACTCCCAGAAGAGGAGGGGCTATGATGTATAAGGAGGAAGGAGCTGGGCCATGAGACACTCCCAGAAGAGGAGGGGCTATGATATATAAGGAGGAAGGAGCTGGGCCATGAGACACTCCCAGAAGAGATTGGGCTATGATATATAAGGAGGAAGGAGCTGGGCCAGCACAGGCAGCAATTAGACACTCCCAAAAGAGGGAGGGCTATGATGTATAAGGAGGAAGGAGCTGGGCCAGCACAGGCAGGAATCAGACACTCCCAGAAGAGGAGCGGCTATGATGGATGTTTTTTTCTGGTTATGCCCGGAGTTGGTCTATAAAAGCTCATGGAAAATAATTTGTTATTTTTTTATTTTAATTTTTTTTTTTTGGGGGGGGGGGGGGGGGGGCAACTTTAAAGGAAACCTACAGTGATATAAATAGGTCAGTAGTTAGACAATCCCAAATGAGGAGGGGTTATGACATGTAAAGAGGAAGGAGCTGGGCCAGCACAGGCAGTAATTTGACACTCTCAGAAGAAAAGGAGCTATGACATGTAAGGAGCTGGGCCAGCACAGCTAGTAATTAGACACTTCCAGAAGAGGAGGGGCTATAATATGTAAGGAGGAAGGAGCTGGGCCAGCACAGTCAGTAATTAGACACTCCCAGAAGAGGAGGGGCTATGAAGTGTAAGGAGGAAGAAACTGGGCCAAGCACAGATAGCAATTAAACACTCCCATAAATGGAGGGTCTATGATGTGTAAGGAAGGAGCTGGGCCAGCACAGACAGTAATTAGACACTCCCAGAAGAGGAGTGGCTATGATGGATTTTTTTTTCCAGGTTATGCCCGGAGTTTGTCTTTAAAAGCTCATGGCAATTAGTTGGGGGGCATAGACATTAAAGGGAACCTGCGTGATAAAAATAGGCTGCCCTAGATGAGCTTTCCTTTAGAAAATGCTAGTTCCCTGGCCGTTATACTGATCCAAGCACTTCAATACTTTGAGTGATTGATCCAGGAAAAAAATCTAAAGACCAGAAATTCAGAAATAAATCAGCTATAGCGGCTTCCATAGATCTGTCAGTGCAGGATTCTTGTAAATACCGAAAGAAGACAGAAATAAAAGCCCGGACGGGCCAGACATGGTGACACCTGGACACCAACAGCTGAGCTCAGTGTTACCTGACCATGACCTTTCCTGTAGAGCCGTCACCTATACACGGCTATACATTCCATTCATACATTATTGATAGAAGAAAAGGTTCTTTAAATAACTCATCTGTGTTCCAAGAAGTCCCTATCAGTTACACCAACCATAAATCATTCCTTGGGTCTGGAAGGAGATGAAGTGTTGAGTCTGGTCCTTACTGTGGCCTGGGACCTAAGGAAGATCACCTTCCACATTCTTCATGTTTTTGGGTGTTAGCTAAGCTCTCAGGTTTGGGTGGAATTGAAGTTTTGATCCCGAGATTGATCCCGAGATTGGTCCCTAGTATGGCCTGGGAACTAAGGGAGACCTCCTTTTCCTTTCATATCCTACATGTCTATGGGTGATAGCCCGGCTCTCAGGTTTTGGTGGAGTTGAGGTTTTGATTCAGAGTCTGGTCCTTAATACTGTCTGGACCTAAGGGAGGCGACCTTCCATATCCTACAAGTCCATTGCTGATAGCCCCGTTCTCAGGTTTGGGTGGAGTTGGAGTGTGGATCCCAAAGTCTGGTACTTACTATGGCCTGAGACCTAAGGGAGGCCTCCTTACATATCTATCCTACATGTCTATGGGTGTTAGCCCGGCTCTCAGGTTTTGGTGGAGTTGAAGTTATGATTCAGAGTCTGGTCCTTAATACTGTCTGGACCTAAAGGAGGCGACCTTCCATATCCTACAAGTCCATGGGTGATAGCCCCGTTCTCGGGTTTGGGTGGAGTTGGAGTGTGGATCCCAAAGTCTGGTACTTACTATGGCCTGAGACCTAAGGGAGGCCTCCTTACATATCTACCCTACAAGTCCATGGGTGATAGCCCCGTTCTCAGGTTTGGGTGGAGTTGGAGTGTTGATCTTGAGACTGGTCCTTACTACAGCTTGGGACCTAAGGGAGACCTCTCCTTCCATACCCTACATGCCTATGGGTATATTAAATCAGCTCTCAGGTCTGGGTGGAGTTGAAATGTTGATCCTGAATCTGGTCCTTACTATGACTGAGACCTAGGGGAGACCTCCTTCCTTCAACATACTACATGTCTATAGGTGTTAGTCCAGCTCTCAGGTCTAGAAGGAGTTGAAGTGTTAGTCTTGAATCTGGTCCCTACTATGGCCTGGGACCTAACGGAGACCTCCTTCCATAGCCTACATGCCTATGGGTATTAGATCAATTAGATCAGCTCTTAGGATCCAGAGTCTGGTCTTTAATATTGCATGGGACCTAAGGGAGTCCTCCTTCCATACCCTACATGGCTCAGTGCCTAACTTCACCAAGGACTACTGCATGCATTGCTATGGACGATCTCCCAAAGTGCAGATAATCTGCTCCTTGCTGTGGATGCTCCACAAGCAAAATTGAAGTGCTAAAGAGATGACAACTGATACTGGAAAAAGCAGGTGGCGAGGGCAGACAGATCTCAGCAAGGAGGTTCTTACAGAGGTGAAGACCTAGGGAGCGGGTATCAAACCTGTTCCACTTCTCTCAACATGGAGACCTCAGATGCTATAAAATGGGCGTCAGCAACCAGTAGATCACAGCCAGGTGACTGGTAGATCGCGGTCTGGCCCGCCATTCCAGAGCATCAAACCGAGTGCAATGCAGAGGGACTATTTGTAAAGTTGGAGCTGTAGTAGGGAGCAAGAGCCCTATAAGCAGATGCCTCCTCTGTAGTGCCGGATCCTGTCCCATTGGCCTTAGCAAATGGTTTGTAATTGGTTTAAAGAAATGTTTTCTGCCCGATGGCTTTAGTCACAGTATATTGAACGTGGATCCCAATAAAGTGCTTCAATGATTACCCAGAGTGGAATTTCCCAGGAAGCATGAAATGTATGCAATCTGTGAGCCTTGGGAAGACTTGGCCAAAAGGGAAGTCCAAGTCCTTCAACTCTTTTATGCTGGAATAGTTTTAGGGAGCCTGGGTTTGGTCAGTCCCTCCCATAAATATAAGAACCCTTCTCCGTAAAACGCGAAAATAAAGGGCAGGGGTTCGAACGGGAAGGACCCTGAAGAGTTAAAAGGATCTTAGTAGTTGATATCTGAACAACTGGAATTTATTGGGAAATCACTATGCCCGTACACCCAACAAGTTACGACCAATCATAGACTTCACCATCACCAATCATTTTTAAGAGCCCTTGCACACTGGGGCGGTTTGCAGGCGCTATTGCGCTAATAATAGCGCCTGCAAACCGCCCCGAAAGTGCCGCTGCTTTCATTCCAGTGTGAAAGCCCCCAGGGCTTGCACACTGGAGCGATGCGCTGGCAGGACGGTAAAAAAAGTCCTGCCAGCAGCATCTTCGGAGCGGTGAAGGAGCGGTGTGTATACCGCTCCTTTACCACTCCTGCCCATTGAAATCAATGGGACGGCGCGGCTATACCGCTGGCAAAGCGCCTCTGCAGAGGCGCTTTGCGGTGGTATTAAACCCTTTCTCGGCCGCTAGCGGGGGGTAAAACCGCCCCGCTAGCGGCCGCATACCGACGGTAAAACGTCGCTAATAATAGCGGCGTTTTACCGCCGATGCCGCCCCCGCCCCAGTGTGCAAGGTCTCTAAATGAAAAGCAATTATTCCGCATTAAAAAAACAGAGGGATCCGGTCACATCTGAGTGACTCTTGCCAGAAATTATTGTTATTTTTTCAACGGAAACAATTGTTTAATGATCAATGAAATCAGTTTCTGATACATTTAATATTGCCAAAGATTGCATCGTTATGTGTGTCACTCACACACACACCTATGTTAAACGAGAATGCACAGAACACATACAGGACATTTACTAAAATTGGAGCACTCAGAATCTGGTGCAGCTGTGTGTGCTAACCAATCAGCTGTGCACTGGATCACATATATATATACGCACACATACATACATACACGTGATCCTGCACCTCCAGGTAGTGGGTGCAAATGCGTGCTGTCGGGGGCTCGCTCCCGTATTGATTGTAGACAGTGGGAGTCGATCAGCGGGTACCACAGACTCTATGTCTGCCGGCACCCGCTGATCATTCGTTACACAGGCAGTACAGCGGTCTGCTTATGTAAACAGGGCAGATTGTCATCCTGTCAGTAGGGAAGGATTGGATCCTGTGTTCCTGCAAAGCAGAGACATGGATCCATGTCTTCCCCTAGTCTTCCCCTCCCACACAGCACACAAACACTGGCTAGGAACACAATTAACCCTTTGATTGCCCCGGATGTTAACCTCTTCCCAGTCCTGCTATAATTTGCTGATCACTGCCATTACTAGTGAAAAAATAAAAAATAGATGAAAAAAATCCATAAATATATCCCATAGTTTGTAGACGCGATAACTTTTGTGCAAACAAATCAATATTTCGCTTACTGAGATTTTTTTTTACCAAAAACATGTAGGAGAATACATATTGGCCTAAATTGATAAAGAAATATGATTTTTTTTTATTTATTTATTTTTTTTAATTCTTTTATTTATTCAAGAGACATGTCCCACAACATCAGAATGATACAGGTAAAAGATTTACATTGCATTATATATAGAAGTAAAAACATAGGGGCGGGACTTTGAATGAAGTACATGATGGGTCAAAAAATGTTTGGTATATGTAATTATATCTGCAACATATACTGGTAATTCATAATACACTATCACATATAAATATTGCATGTTCAATAAATTATATATATATATATATATATATATATATATATATATATATATATATATATATAAAATTTGATACCTGTAAGATCTAAAAAATCCTCTAATCCCTTACATCAAAGAAAGAAAACATATACTAGATAAAAAAAAAAACTTTAATTGGCCATAAAATACACAGTTCATAATAGTTCTATTAACAAAGATAACACATGATAAATAGTGGGACCCAACATATCTAAATCCATGTTGAAAGATAATGTATTCAAAATACATAGGAAAATCCACAGTAGATAGATGAGGTATGGATACACATAGTTAAAACACGACATCGGTTGGCTCAACGCGTTTCATGACTTTATGTCACTCATCAGGATGAAGTGTGTCAGTCTATCACTGCAATGACATGTTAAAAATGACTAATTAGACTAATGTAGTTATAAATGTTGGAAGTGCCAAAGAGGGTATAGTACTTCATATGATACTCACAGGGCATCCATGTGCTAATAATATGATAATGCGGGCCACAAGTAGCCCCAAACCGGGAAACCTCCTTCCGGGAGCTGAGGTTTCCCCGTTTGGGGCTACTCGTGGCCCACAATATCATATAGGGTACTATACCCTCTATGGCACTTCCAAAATGTATGACTACATTAGTCTAATTAGTAATTTTTAACATGTCATTGTAGAGATAAACAGACACACTTTCTCCTGATGAGTGACATAAAATCACGAAACGCGTTGAGCCAACAGATGTCGTGTTTTAACTATGTGTATCCATACCTCATCTATCTACTGTGGATTTTCCTATGTATTTTGAATACATTATCTTTCAACATGGATTTATATATGTTGGGTCCCAATATTTATCATGTGTTATGTGTATCCAGTATATATTTTCCTTCTCTAATGTAAGGGATTAGATGATTTTTTAGATCTTGCAGGTATCAAATTATATGCGTGTATATATATATATATATATATATATATATATATATATATATATATATATATATATATATATATATATATATATGAAATTTATATGTGATAGTGTATTATGAATTACCAGTATATGTTTCAGATAAAATTACATTCACCAAACATTATTTGACCCATCGCGTACTTCATTCAAAGTCCCGCCCCTATGTTTTTACTTCTATATATAGTGACAGGGATGGAGATTGATGACCACATCATCATCTCATATAAAGTCCCACAACCCCACCCCCTCCCCGACTATATACATAGCATTGTGTAAGAACTATAAATAACAAACAATAGCAACAGATTTTTTTTAAAAAAATATTGGATGTGTTTTTTAGCAGAAAGTAAAAAAAATGATGTTTTTTTTTACAAACATTGTCGCTCTTTTTTTGCGCAAAAAATAAAAACCGCAGGTGATCAAATACTTATTAGTAGTCCTTTCTTCACAGGCTGTCTCAGTGGGATGATAACCGGCAAGCCTGTCAGCACATCGTTTACACTGATAATCAGAGCACTTAAATCTTCCGTAGCTGAAGTGGTTAAGCTTGGACAATAAGGAACAAGATTCCTCAAGGTTTGGGACTTTGAATGGACGCAAGGCAATAATATTATAAAAGTACAAAATTTATTGGACAAACAATAAATAAATCAACAAATGTAATACAGTATAAATATGAATATAAACAGATAACTGATGATAAAAAACATCTATATAAGGGGAAAAGACCAGCTTAAAAAGAGGAGGGAGCTTGCAAAGGAATAGTCCGACGCGTTTTAAATGCACTCTGACGTGCGGATCTTCCTCAGGTTCTTTAACAGTTTGCACCACTCCCAATGCTGTACTTCCCAAATATTTAGTTGTTTCACCAGCAGCTGAAAAGACACACTCAAATAATAAGAATGGAACATTCATCCGTGCCAGACCAAGAAGTGCCATCCACAGAACATCCTGAATTCACCCATTTGAAACGCGTTGGACTATTCCTTTGCAAGCTCCCCCCTCTTTTTAAGCTGTTTTTTTATCATCAGTTATCTGTTTATATTCATATTTATACTGTATTACATTTGTTGATTTATTTATTGTTTGTCCAATAAATTTTGTACTTTTATAATATTATTGCCTTGCCTCCATTCAAAGTCCCAAACCTTGAGGATTCTTGTTCTTTATGATATGCTGGGATGGGACGCATAGGCAACCTAGTCAGCTAGATGAGGCAAAGCCAGATCAAGCTTGGACAATAAAACCTGGAAGCTGATTGGTTACTATCAATAAAAAAATGTGGTAGAATGTACACTTATGGGGAGAATAATACATAAACAGCAGCTGTGCACTTTGCCTTGATACCCGACATTCAACATAAGTATAAATCCAAACAGGGAAGCATTTAAGTCAATACAATTGTTTGCTAGACAGAAATGATAACGGACATAAATGCTTATGAATGAGTAATCAATATCATAATACTCAAATAGCAACAAAATAAATGTGTGACTTCAATATAAAAATAGTAAAACATATATATATATACATATAAAGTCCAAAAAGAAAGAAACTCATATAATGAGTGAAAGCTTACAGTCCCGCATGCAGACATCCCAACCTGCAAAAATTAATTTCAGGGAGGTCACGCTCCGTGCCGACAAACTGCCCCCCCCCCCCCCAATTCATAATAAAATACTATAATAAAATAATACTTTAAAGGTAATTGATAATATAATGCCATAATAAAATAATACTTTAAAAGATAATGTGTCACACTCACCAACAATGCACCCTCACTGTGCCCATCTGTAGCCTCAACAGTGCCAACAATGCAGCCTCACTGTGCCCATTTGCAACCTCATCAGTGCCAACACTGCAGCCTCACTGTGCCAACAATGCAGCCTCGTCAGTGCCCATCAATGCAGCCTCATTGAGCCATCAATGCAGCCTCACTGTGCCCATCTGCAGCCTCATTAGTGTCAACAATGCAGCCTCACTGCGCCAACAATGTGCCCATCTGTATCCTCATCAGTGCCCATCTGTATCCTCATCAGTGCCCATCTGCAGCCTCACTGTGCCCATCTGTATCCTCATCAGTGCCAGTCTGCAGCCTCACTGTGCCCATCTGTATCCTCATCAGTGCCCATCTGCAGCCTCACTGTGCCCATCTGCAGCCTCACTGTGGCAACAATGCAGCCTCGTCAATGCAGCCTCACTGAGCCATCAATGCAGCCTCACTGTGCCCATCTGCAGCCTCATTAGTGTCAACAATGCAGCCTCACTGCGCCAACAATGTGCCCATCTGTATCCTCATCAGTGCCAGTCTGCAGCCTCACTGTGCCCATCTGTATCCTCATCAGTGCCCATCTGCAGCCTCACTGTGCCCATCTGCAGCCTCACTGTGCCCATCTGCAGCCTCACTGTGCCCATCTGCAGCCTCACTGTGCCAACAATGCAGCCTCGTCAATGCAGCCTCACTGAGCCATCAATACAGCCTCACTGTGCCCATCTGCAGCCTCATTAGTGTCAACAATGCAGCCTCACTGCGCCAACAATGTGCCCATCTGTATCCTCATCAGTGCCCATCTGCATCCTCATCAGTGCCCATCTGCATTTTCATCAGTGCCCATCTGTATCCTCATCAGTGCCCATCTGCAGCCTCACCAGTACCTTGATTACACACAGCGGGTGTCTCCCGCTGTGTCATGCAGTCTTAACTCTTCGGTTGCCGTTCTGTAACAAAGCCCCGCCTCCTCATCCATAATAGACGGTCAACTGAACACTGATACAATGCTGGGAAACTGAATCAGTGTTCCGTCTATCATGGATGAGGAGGCGGGGCTTTGTTACAGAGGACGGCCGCCGAACAGTTAAGACTGCATGACACAGCGGGAGACACCCTCTGTTTGTGATTACTCCAGGCTGATTGGCAGTGCAGGCTCAGCCGGGAGATTGTGCCCCACTCGCAGGTGTCCGTGAGCCCGCCGTAAAATGCGGGCGTATCCCGCGAGTTGCGGGAGACTTGAGATGTCTGCATATGACATGATGGAAATAAGAATTCCTAAAGCAGCCAAGGTGACACCATCCACTCTCATGCAGGGCTTACCAGAATGGTTGTCACCCCCCGATAAGAGTGGTCAGTATGTGCTTATTTACAATAGTAAGATCGGCATCATGGGTCAAGAAATGATCTTCACAGGAGAACTCCAACCGAGCAGGGCCAAGGTATGCAGTGGGGAGCATGTAACAGAAAAAAGTTCCACATTGGCCACTGGCTTTTACATAAAATTGTAAAGCCAGACAGTTTAACCACTTGACCTTCGGAAGATTTACCCCCCCCCTCTTATGACCAGGCCATTTTTGTGATACGGCAATGCGCTACTTTAACTGGTAATTGCGCTTGTCCTTTTTTTTCCCCCACAAATAGAGTTTTCTTTTGGTGGTATTTGATCACCTCTGCGGTTTTTATTTTTTGCGCTATAAACAAAAACAGAGCGACAATTTTGAAAAAAAAAAACAAAAAAAAACATTTTTTTTTTTACTTTATGCTGGAAAACATCTCCAATTAAAAAAAAAAAATTAAAATCAAATTTCTTCATCAATTTAGGCCAATATGTATTCTGCTACATATTTTGGGTAAAAAAAAATCCCAATATGTGTATATTTATTAGATAATCACCTGAACGACCGCAACATACAGGGATATACAATGTAATACTGACACATAATCACACACATAGGTTGGACTTGATGGACTTGTGTCTTTTTCAACCTCACCTACTATGTAACTATATTAATTGGTTTACGCTAACGTTATAGTCTACAAACTATGGGGTATATACTGGAATTTTTATTTATTTTTTTATACTAGTAATGGCAGTGATCAGCAACTTATAGCGGGACTGCAATATTGCAGCGGCTAATCAGACACTAATTGACACTTTTGACACTTTGCTGGAACCGGTGACACCAATACAGTGATCATTGCTAAAAATATGCACTGTCACTGTACTAATGACACTGGCTGGGAAGGGGTTAAACATCTAAAGCGATTAAAGGGTCAAATGTGTGCCTAGCTAGGGTTTGTGATTACTATGTGCGCTGCTTTTATTAGGGGAAGAGATGGATTTTAGTTCCTGCTTTGCAGAGACACAAAATTCATCCCTCCCCCCCACCCCATCACAATGGAACTCTGCCTTGTTGACATAGGCAGAGCTCTGTTCTGAGTCTATGCTCAACGATCGGCAGGTGCCGGTGGACATCGAGTGCCCAGCACCTGCAGATTGGCTTCTGCTGTGAATAATCAGAGCAGAAGCGGCCTGCCAGTGACGAGCGCGCACCCCCTGCAGGTGGAAGTGCAGGATCATTATATATATATATATATATATATACATACACGTGATCCAGTGCACAGCTGCCGCCCTGTAGCATTAAAACTGCTATAGGCAGTCACCAAGTGGTTCATACACATGTAGCGGATACATAAATGTGTGTGCGTGGCTCATCCCTACGCGTTTCACCATACGTGACGTCATCAGGGGTACGCACACACGCTATTATATAGGGCAAGTGACCGAGGGGGATCGCTGCTATTGGTTAATGGACCACCAAGGGAAAAAAAGCAAACCCACAGCTGACTCATCACAGCGTAGAGACCCTTTATTTTAAATAGCGCCATCATGTGGTAGAAAAAAAGAAAGCCAAAACTTTCAAACAAGAAATTAAATAGAAATTAGAAATATTAGTAAATTTTCAATTTCTACTCAGCCAATTAATGATAAAAAAACCTTAATTAAAAAAAAATTCTCCTTGGCCCAGCAGTATATACACCAAGTTACACCAAAGTTGAAACGGTAAAAATTAATTAAAATGTAATTAATATACAATAATAAAAATAAACATCACATATAGAATATAATATATATTTTATACAAATATTAAACAGAAAAAAATATGGTTTAAACTTAAAATACATCACAAAGCAACAAATTTTATGTAAACACCCCAACAATAATAAAATTCCATAAAAGTCCCTGATAAATACCAACCTCAATATGGTAACAATATGGTAACTATTATTAATGAAGCAGATTATATCTCACTCTCACTCTCTCTATATTAAACCTAGAGGGATATACGTTTTCAGTTAGTATATCCAGCTGGTTTCTGCTCTGGATATGCTTTGTTTCGCATTACTGCCCTCACAGTTGGGGATACATTTTTCTAGGGCAATAAAAGTAGTACCAGCGGGGGGGGGGGGGGGGGGGGGGGGGGGTGTTCTTATTGTGTCAAAGCTTAGTGTTTTGACATGCTATGTCCCGGGAAGCCTTTTCTTATGTTGGCAATATGTTCACCCCACTCTTATCAGGGGGTCACTATCATTTTGGACTGCAAACCTTGACTCATTAAAGGAGTTTCTATCTTTTTGAACTTTATATATTTTATTACTATTTATATACAAGTCACACATTTATTTTGTTGATAGGTTACTATGTAGGATCACAACCATTTTAGTAAATCTGCCCCATACTGACAGAGACAGTAAAATATACCAACACACTCACTGACTGCGTCCTTATAGTAAAACATTTTTCTTTTTTAGTTTTGGATAGAAAAGACCCTTTAGAGCCCCTGTCAGGTTTTCATTAATGTCTATGCTCCCATTAGGAAGATTCACCCTCTCTATTTGTCTGGTTATCACAGAGAAAATCTCAAATTTTGGGTTGTCACCCGAACAGGAATAGAGGAGAAACGTTCCAATGAGGACACTAGTTTCCCTTTACTTCCTGTCCCATAGCCACAACAGGAAGTGAGAGGGAATCCCTGGTTGTCACCAGAACTAGTGTCCCCACTGGAAGCTTTCCCCTCTGTTACTGTTCTGGTGACAACCCAAAAATGTGGGACTTGCTTTGACTTTCGTTGATAAACAGTCATCAGGACAATTAGAGAGTGTGAATCTCCCCAACAGGGGGACACAGAGCAATACAAAACTGATAGGGGTTCTAATCTCTCTCCACTTCATCCAAAACTAAAAAAAAAAAGTTCTATTGCATGCAGAGCAGTGCAGTATTTTCGGAGCATTTTTTTCCACGCACATCACCGAAGCACATGTTGGGGAACAACACTTTTTGCTTCGTCTTGCACTAGGACTGCATTGTCTCTGGCGTGGCCGGGCCCCTCAAAGGCAAAGAGCCTTTAGTAAATACACCCCAATATGTCAGGGCCCAATACATCCTCCACATGACCGCTATTGGGGAGATTCAACAAAGCTGGTACACACAGAATCTGGTGCAGCTGTGCATAGTAACCAATCAGCTTCTAGATTTTAGACTTCGTTCACACTAGTGCGGCTTGTCGTGCGACTTTGGACACATTGGCACCCATTCCGATCTATGTGACTTAAAGTTGCCTTTGAAAAAATTCCTGCACTACTTTGTGACTGGAGTGTGAACGGAGCCTTATTGTCAAAGCCTAATGGAACAAGTTGAAGTTGGCAGCTGGTTGATGACTATGCACAACTGCACCAGTTTTAATAACTATCCCCCCTATTATGTCAAAATATCTTGTATACCATTCAAGCCAAATTCATGTTGGTGGCATGCCGGATAATTTAGAGTTTTGGACAGAAAGAGATGAACGATGGCTTACCTATATCTCATGCCCGTCTTGCGGGCGGTGCAGTTGTCCAAGGACAGTCCATGCATCTTCAGGAACTCCTCCATGTTCTTGGCGTGTGCCGCCACCCTGACATCGCGGAGGCGCTGCAGCTCCACCACATCCACCTGATGGACCTGGTTAATGCCCCAGTCCGAGTGGTACCTACTGAGCACGCTTTTCAAGCTCCCGCTGTATGACATAGACAGCATCTTGCTGTCCGGCCTGGGAATCTGTGGATTTTCATGATGGACAGGTTTAGACGGCACGCGGGTCCGCTTAACGGACGAGACTCTGTAGTCATTACAGCTGGCTCTCTGAGTAACAAACATAATTTCCGAGCTTGTGATCAAAGAACGAAGCTCGGAGGGCAATAACGAGAAACAAAAATAAAATAAAAAGGAAACTTTCAAAAGCAAAAACGTGCCAAGACAGCTGGAGAGCCGACTAATTAATGGACCTTTCTATCCTCTCTTTGTCCGGGACGCCAAAGAGACATGTACACATGCATGTCATTGGTCACCGGATCCCGAATGGGTAAATGGATCTAGTCTCAAGAAATTAGGTAGAACAATGCAAGGAGAACTTGATAGGTCCCAACAAAGACAACATAGTAAACTACAGTCACTTAAGAAGCAAAATAAAAAAAAAAGAAGGGGAGCTCTTCATGCATAACGTAGGCCTCTTAGGAAATGCATCGTGCTAGTTAGACTTTCAGGACATGCAGATTAAATAATATCCAACACGGCTCAGCAGATGGGGTTACATTCCTGAAATACAAATATGTTCTTCAAGAGTTTTTTATTTATTAGGTAGTCTTCAGAATGTCTTACAGATATAATAGTTTGGTGATACCATGAAATAAATCCTCCAGTATTTCTAAAGGTTTCTATTCAAAGGGGGAGCTTATCAATTCTCTGGTCTTCACGGTCTTCCCATATTTTCATTTGGCAGATGTACTTGGTTACTTGTTATGGTTCTATCCTCGGGTCCTCCAAATGATGTTCTACAGGACCCTGAATATAACCAGGGACTGTGGTATCCTTTACACCAGCAGCCTGGCACTGAATGCCCTTGCTATCTTGTCTAGGTTTGTAGCCCCCCAAAAGTAGCTGTACGCCCTAACTAAATTACATTTAGTGTGCTAAGGTACTGTGTATCAACACTAAACAAAATATTGTTTTCGCCCTTTTTTTGCATTTCACTGTTAAACTCCTGCAGCCTCATGGCAGCCACCTCATGTCTACATGCACATGCAAATGCAGTACGGTCCACTGAAGGGAGTTCATAGAAAATTGATTGAGACCAGACCTTCAGGGAGTTTTTATGGATGTTGTTCTTTATAATAAAGAGGTGCTATGCATCATAGGCACAAAACCTTACAACCAAGGTTTGTAGTTACAGTAGGGTAAGCAAGGTAGGGTCAACTGAAGAGAGTTCATAGGAAACCTGAAAACCGGACCTTTTAGGGAATTATCATGGGTGCTGGTCTACGTCATGGGGGGAAATGTGGAATGGTATAAACCATGGGCACTGTACCCCACCTTGATTATATTATCTGTAACTACAAACCCTGGTTATAAGGTTTTGTGCCCATGGCATAGACCACCGCCTCATTTCCCCTCATGAAGTGGACGAACATCCATAATAACTTCAGAAAGGCCTGATCTCCATGGGTTTTCTATGAACTCACTTCAGTGGTCTGGTCTTCTTAGGGTTTTTATAAACTCACTTCAGTGGACCCTACCTAGCTTACCCTACTTTAACTACAGTAGGAACCTTGGTAGTAAGGTTTTGTGCCCATGACGTAGGGATAATTCCCTAAATGTCTGGTCTCCATCTGTTTTCTATGAACTCACTTTAGTGGACCTTACCTTGCTTACCTTACTGTAACTATGAACCTTGGTGGTAAGATTTTGTGCCAGTGACATAGTCTACCCCCTCGTGACATAAATAGACATCGCACAAAAGGTCTGGTCCTCATGGGTTTTCTATGCACTCACTTGTGTGGACCCTACCTTGAAGACTAGACCTTTATGGAGTTGTCACAAATGTCTATCTACTGTATGTAATGAGGGGGTAGACTACGTCATGGGCATAAAACCTTACAATCAAGGTTCATAGTTACATTAGGGTAAGCAAGGTATGGTCCATTGAAGTGAGTTCAAAGGAAACCTATGGAGACCGGATCTTTAGGGAGTTGTCATGGGTGTTGGTCTGCTTTATGAGAAGAAAGGAAGTGGTGGTCTATACCCTACAACAAAGGTTTGTAGTTACAGTAGGGTAAGCAAAAAGGGTCCACTGAAGTGAATTCATAGAAGACTTATGAAGACCAGACCTTTTCAAAGTTGTCACTGATGTCTTTCTATGTAATGAGGGGGGAGACTACGTCAATCATGAGCACAAAGTCTTACAACCAAGGTTCATAGTTATAGTATGGTAGGCAAGGAAAGTTCCACTGAATGGAGTTAATAGAAAATACGTTCAGATTAGACCTTTAGGGAATTATAAGTGTCAGCCTATGTCAAGGGGAAAAAAGGGGCGATGGTATATGCTATGAGCACAAAACTTTACCAACAATATTTGCACTTACAGTAATGTAAGCAAGGCAGGGTCCACTAAAATGAATTCATAGGAAACCCATGGAGACAGACCTTTAGAGAATTATTGTGGGTGTCGGTCTACATTATAGAAGAAAAGGGGGATGGTCTACACCATGGGCAGAAAACCCTACAACCAAGGTTCATAGTTACAATAGCAAGACCTTTAAAGATTTTTTACAGATATCGGTCTACAGCATGGGCACAAAATCTTAAAACCAAGGTTCATAGTTACAGTAGGGTAAGCATGCTAGGGTCCACTGAAGTGAGTTCATAGGAAACCCATCAAAACCAGAAAGAGGGGGGCTGGTCTATGCCATGGGCACAAAACCTTACAACCAAGGTTCATAGTTACAGCATGGTAGGGTACACTGAAGTGACGTCATAGGAAGCACATTTAAACCAGAACTTTAGGGCATTACTATGGGTGTCAGTCTATATCATTGAGTGAAGGGGGGGGGGGGGGGTTTGTGCCAAGCATACAAAACATTACACTCAAGGTGTACAGTTTACAGTTGGCCAGACCTTAGGCAGTTATTACAGATACAGGTCTACTGCATGGGCACAAAATCTTAAAACCCAGGTTCATAGTTGCAGTAGGGTAGGCAAGGTAGGGTCCAATGAAGTGACTTCATAGGAAACAATGGAGACCAGACCTTTAGGATACTTGAGGGCTTTTCATTATTCATAAAGCCATTTAGTTGGGTCTTGACCTCATACAATACAAAAGAATGATTAAAGGTCTTTTTTGAAGTCTAGACCAGTGATTCTCAACTAGGGTTCCTCCAAAGGTTGCTAGGGGTTCCTTCCTTCAGCATTGGGCAATTTCTGCCTCTCAGATAAGTTCCCACTGACACCATTGATCTTTTTAACTGTCTGTAAGGATGTAATTCTTCCCAATGACCACAGGACTATTTCAAGGGTTCCTCTGTGTTGAAAAGGTTGAGAAAGGCTGGTCTAGACAGTGTGGAAAAACCTTTAAAACCCTTTTCAGGTTTTTTATTGCTATTTGTACCTCTGCTGGGATGATTGGCCCTCTCTTTTTGTCTTAATTCATCCTCTGTTTGTCTTGATGACCATGGTCACTGTCTCACCTGTAACAAGGGGTTTGTCCTCACTTTGGACAGATTTCCTTCTACTTCCTGATGCATCTACAAGACAGGAAGTGAAAGGATATCCCCCTTCCCCAAATAATAAAAAAAAATACAGCCATTTTAAACAATCCATAATTGAAAGAAATCTTCTGGCCTTAAATACACTTTAAAGGCACAAGACAAAGCTGATCATTCTTGTATTTTGAAAGCCACTCATTCTGAAAAAAAAGCATTATAACTTGTTTACCATCCTTCAACCAGCTGCCTAATTATATTATATATCGCTATTCTCAGTGAAGACATTACTTTGATCTCAGCCTGGAAACCTTTGTTGTAGAAGATAATGTTCTGCAGTTAATTCAATACTTCGTTCAGTAATGAGAGGAAAGGCACAGAAATGTCATCGGGATACAGATGCTAATTGAGGATTGTTTTCTTCCAAGAAACCAGAATGTGACTGACCTAAGGCCACGTTTTCCAAGTTCACCAACGGGCAACCGTGAGTAATCTGTATACAAATATATAACACTGTCTAATGGCACAACGATAACCTCTAATAACTTTAATCAAAATTTCAGGGTTCTTAAAGACCATCTCCAGGCTTTTAGAAACTTTAGGAAGCCAGTATCAATGCAGATTTAGGTACTTATGATAGCTGAATGTCCAAACATAATGGTTTTACTTTTATCAACATTTAACTGGAATATGCGATATACCCATTCAGCTTCCAAATGTATCTACAGTGACTTTAAAGAGTATTCAAACCCCTTGAAATTTCCCAAATTTTGTCATGTTACAACCAAAAACGTAAATTTATTTTATTAGGATTTTATGTGATAGACCAACACAAAGGGGCTCATAATTGTGAAGTGGAAGGAAAATGATAAATGATACAAATAAATATGTGAAAAGTGTGGGGGGAGGGGCATTTGTATTCAGCCCCCTTTATTTTGATACCCCTAACTATAATCTAGTACAGGGATATGCAATTAGCGGACCTCCAGCTGTTGCAGAACTACAATTCCCATGAGGCATAGCAAGACTCTGAGAGCCACAAGCATGACACCCCAGAGGCAGAGGCATGATGGGACTTTTAGTTTAGCAACAGCTGGAGGTCCGCTAATTGCATATCCCTGATCTAGTGGAACCAATTGCCTTCAGAAGTCACCTAATTAGTAAATAGAGTCCACCTGTGTAAAATTTAATCTCAGTATAATACTTTTCTGTGAAGCCCTCAGAGGTTTGTTAGAGAACCTTGGTGAACAAACAGCATCATGAAGGCCAAGGAACACACCAGACAGGTCAGGGATAAAGTTGTGGAGAAGTATAAAGCAGGGTTAGGTTATAAAAATATCTCCCAAGCTTTGAACATCTCACGGAGCTCTGTTCAATCCATCATCGGAAAATGGAAAGAGTATGGCACAACTGCAAACCTACCAAGACATGGCCGTCCACCTAAACTGACCGGCCGGGCAAGGAGAACATTCTTTAGAGAAGAGCCAAGAGGTCCATGGTAACTCTGGAGGAGCTGCAGAGATCCACAGCTCAGGTGGGAGAATCTGTCCACAGGACAACTATTAGTCGTGTTCTCCACAAATCTGCCCTTTATGGAAGAGTGACAAGAAGAAAGACATTGGTGATAGAAAGTCATAAGAAGTCCTGTTTGTAGTTTGTGAGAAGCCATGTGGAGGACACAGCAAACATGTGGAAGAAGGTGATCTGGTCAGAGGAGACCAAAATTCAACTTTTTGGCCTAAAAAACAAAACGCTATGTGTGGGGAAAACTAATACTGTACATCACCCTGAACACACCATCCCCACCGTGAAACATGGTGGTGGCAGCATCATGTGGTGGGGATGCTTTTCTTCAGCAGGGACAGGGAAGCTGGTCAGAGTTGATGGGAAGATGGATGGAGACAAATACAGGACAATCTTAGAAGAAAACCTGTTAGAGTCTACAAAAGACTTGAGACCGGGGGGGGAGGTTCACCTTCCAGCAGGACAACGACCCGAAACATCCAGCCAGAGCTACAATGGAATGGTTTAGATCAAAGCATATTCATGTGTTAGAATGGCCCAGTCACAGTCCAGACCTAAATCACATTGAGAATCTGTGGCAAGACTTAAAAACAGAGCTTGAGATATTTTACAAAGAAGAATGGGCAGAAATGTCCTCTCTAGATGTGCAAAGCTGGTAGAGACATGCCCAAAAAGACTTGCAGCTGTAATTGTAGAGAAAGGGGGTTCTACAAAGTATTGACTCGAGTCTCCACATACATCAGGATAGTCATCCAAGCCCCCCTGAAATAAGTGTCCCCATCCAAGTCCCCCCCTTACATCAGGGTCATGGAGTCTCCACATCAAGATTGTCATCCAAGTCCTCCCTTAAATAAGGGCCCCCATTAAAGCCCCTCTTTACATCAGGGTCACTGAGTCCGCACTTACATTAGAGAAAGCATTCACATCCCCCTTACATCAGGGTCGTCATCCCTGTCCTTCTCTTACAACAGGGTCCTCATCTGATTGCTATCCAAGTTCCCCCCTACACCAATATTGCCATCCAAGTCCCCCTTACATTAGGGTCCCCTTCAGAGTTCTCCTTACCACTGCAAGGTTTACAGTGTACTGTAGAAGCAGGGTGGTTGGAGTTGGGAGCAGAAGCAGGTCTGGATGGAGGAAGTTCCATCCATCTGTGAATGACAGGGCAAGCACGTCATTGGTTGCTAGGACACTGACGGCAACCTGCGCTGGAGACTGTGTGGGTGTGGCAGAGGGGGGCCTGTAGTCGCCCAGATGTGGCCCGCAGTCCATAGTTTGGAGACCTCTGCTCCACTCTATCCAAACCTGAAAAATAAGTTGTGGCAATACATACTTCTATACATGTACAGTGCTGTGAAAAAGCATTTGTCACCTTCCTGTTTTTTTTTGCATATTTGTCGTGCTTAAATGATTCAGATCATCAAACACATTTTAATATTACACAAAGATGACCCGAGTAAATACAAAAAGCAGTTTTTAAATGAGGATTTCATTTATTAAGGGAAAAAAGCTGTCCAAACCTGCCTGCCAGGAAAAAGTAACCCCCCCCCCCCCCCTTGCTAAATCATGAATGAACTGTGATTACCGGTTTTTGGACAGCTGAGTTAAATTTCACTTGCCACACCCAGGCCTGATTACTGCCAGACCTGTTGAATCAAAGAAATTCCTTCAAATAGAAGCTGTCTGACAAAGTGAAACACGCTAAGAGACGCCATGCCGCAATCTAAAGGAATTCAACAACAGATGAGAAACAAGGCAATGGACATGTACAGTAAAGGGATACAAAGCCATTTTTAAGGCTTTGGGACTCGAGCGAACCAAAGGGAGAGACGTTATCCACAAATGGAGAAAACTTGGATCAGTGGTGAACTTTTCCAGGAGTGGCCGGCTGACCAAAATTACTCCAAAAGCACAACGAGGACTCATCCAGGAGGTTATAAAAGAATCCAGAACGACATCTAAAGAACTACTGGCCTCACTTGCCTCAGGTAAGATCAGTGTTCATGGATTCACCAATAAGAAAGAGACTGGGCAAAAATGGCCTCCATGGGAGAGTTCCAAGGCCAAAGCCACTGCTGACCACAAAGAAAACAAAGGCTCATCTCACATTTGATCAAAGACATCTTGGTTAATCCCCAAGGCTTTTGGGCAAATATTCTGTGGTCTGATGAGAGAAAAGTGGAACTTTTTGGAAGGTGTGCGTCCCGTTACATCTGGCGAAAAACGAACACAGCATTTCATAACAAGAACATCATCCCAACAGTCAGACATGGTGGTGGTAGAGTGATGGTCTGGGGCTGGGCGACTTGCCATCATTGATGGAACCATGAATACTGAGCTCTTCCAGAAAATCCTGAAGGAGAATGTCCGCACATCAGTTCCTGACCACAAACTCAAAAACACTTGGGTTAGGCAACAGGACAAATGATCTGAAACGCACCAGCAAGTTCACCTCTAAATGGCTCAAAAAAACCAAAACAAAATGAGAGTTTTGCAGTGGCCTAGATGTCATGTGTTGTAGTGTATTTGCACTGCATTTTCGAACGACATGTATTGATTAAAATGAAAATCGTACGATCTGGCATTGCATGTAAAAAATTTTCATGCATGTCCGATCAAATAATATAGGATGAACTGTCCTGATTGGCTCTCGAAAGCGCTGTAGCAACAATCAGATACAGTGGCTTGCGAAAGTATTCGGCCCCCTTGAACTTTTCAACCTTTTGCCACATTTCAGGCTTCAAACATAAAGATATAAAATTTTAATTTTTTGTGAAGAATCACCAACAAGTGGGACACAATTGTGAAGTGGAACGAAATCTATTGGATATTTTAAACTTTTTTAGCAAATAAAAAACTGAAAAGTGGTGCGTGCAAAATTATTCGGCCCCTTTACATTCAGTGCAGAAAACTCACTCCAGAAGTTCAGCGAGGATCTCTGAATGATCCAATGTTGTCCTAAATGACTGATGGTGATAAATAGAATCCACCTGTGTGTAATCAAGTCTCTGTATAAATGCACCTGCTCTGTGATAGTCTCAGGGTTCTGTTGAAAGCGCAGAGAGCATCATGAAGACCAAGGAACACACCAGGCAGGTCCGTAATACTGTTGTGGAGAAATTTAAAGCCGGATTTGGATACAAAAAGATTTCCCAAGCTTTAAACATCCCAAGGAGCACTGTGCAAGCGATCATTTTGAAATGGAAGGAGTATCAGACCACTGCAAATCTACCAAGACCTGGCTGTCCCTCTAAACTTTCAGCTCAGACAAGGAGAAGACTGATCAGAGATGCAGCCAAGAGGCCCATGATCACTCTGGATGAACTGCAGAGAACTACAGCTGAGGTGGGAGAGTCTGTCCATAGGACAACAATCAGTCGTACACTGCACAAATCTGCCCTTTATGGAAGAGTGGCAAGAAGAAAGCCATTTCTCAAAGATATCCATAAAAAGTCTCGTCTAAAGTTTGCCACAAGCCCCCTGGGAGACACACCAAACATGTGGAAGAAGGTGCTCTGGTCCGATGAAACCAAAATTGAACTTTTTGGCCACAATGCAAAACGATATGTTTGGCGTAAAAGCAACACAGCTCATCACACTCAACACACCATCCCCACTGTGAAACATGGTGGTGGCAGCATCATGGTTTGGGCCTGCTTTTCTTCAGCAGGGACAGGGAAGATGGTTAAAATTGAGGGGAAGATGGATGCAGCCAAATACAGGACCATTCTGGATGAAAACCTGTTGGAGTCTGCAAAAGACCTGAAACTGGGACGGAGATTTATCTTCCAACAAGACAATGATCCCAAACATACCGCAAAATCTACAAAGGAATGGTTCACAAATAAACGTATCCAGGTGTTAGAATGGCCAAGTCAAAGTCCAGACCTGAATCCAATCGAGAATCTGTGGAAAGAGCTGAAAACTGCTGTTCACAAACGCTCTCCATCCAACCTCACTGAGCTCGAGCTGTTTTGCAAGGAAGAATGGGCAAGAATTTCAGTCTCTCGATGTGCAAAACTGATAGAGACATACCCCAAGCGACTTGTAGCTGTAATCGCAGCAAAAGGTGGCTCTACAAAGTATTAACGCAAGGGGGCCGAATAATTTTGCACGCCCCACTTTTCATTTTTTTATTAGTTAAAAAAGTTTCAAAAATCCAAAAGATTTCGTTCCACTTCACAATTGTGTCCCACTTGTTGGTGATTCTTCACAAAAAATAAAACTTTTATATCTTTATGTTTGAAGCCTGAAATGTGGCAAAAGGTTGAAAAGTTCAAGGGGGCCGAATACTTTCGCAAGCCACTGTAATTGTACGATCACTCCAAAACCTGTAATTTTTCGTGCGATTTTCTGGTCGTGTGTACGGGGCATAAGAACACCATCCCTACAGTCAAGCACAGAGGTGGAAACATGATGCTTTGGGCTGTTTCTTTGCTAAAGGTCCAGGCCGACTTTACCGCATTGAGGGGTCAATGGGCGGGGCCATGTATTGTAAAATCTTGGATGAGAACCTTCTTCTCTCAGCCAGAACACTGAAGATGGGTCATGGATGGGTCCTCCAGCATGACAATGACCCAAAACATACCACCAAGACAACAAAGGAGTGGCTCAAGAAGAAGCACATGTGGCCTAGCCAGTCTCCAGACCTTAATCTTATAGAAAATTTATGGAGGGAGATGAAACTTCCAGTTGTCAAGAGACAGCCAAGAAACCTTAAGGATTTAGAGAAGATCTGTAAAGAAGAGAGGACCAAAATCCCTCCTGAGATGTGTGCAAACCTGATCACCACCTACAAGAAACGTCTGACCTCTGTGATCGCCAACAAGGGTTTCTCCACCAACTACTAAGTCAGGGCTCGACAAACCCCGGGCGCCAGGTCGCATTTGCGACTAGAATTAGCAACCTGGCGCCTGGGGCGGCACAGCTGGGGGTATCCCGTCTCTGTGCGGACTCCGACCCCCCGTGCGATCGCGGGCCGCGCCGGCCGGCGATTGAGGCCGGGGCTTTGCGCCCTTCTTCGGTCCTTTTGGAGTACTTCTGGAATCTGGCGCCATCTTGTGGTGGCCGTTGGTATTACAACCAGCAATGCTAATGCAAATACCTGCCTGTTTTCACTGCCCGCCCATCTCCTTCCCAAAGTGGAGAAGAGAAGGAAGTGAATGTGGTGATAGCCTTTTTTTCGTAATAGCTTTTATTTTTATTTATTTATATTTATATAAAAACTGTTTATTTATTTTTTTCCTAATTAAAATGAATTTATTTGTTATCTCCCTGCTTGGCCCCTTTCACACGGGCTGTCTGATCAGGTTCGCCTGTCTGTTTTTCAGGCGGACCTGGTCGGACCCTTAGAGCCCTTTCACACCGAGCCGCGGGGGGGGCGTCGGCGGTAAAGCGGCGCTATTTTTAGCGCTGCTTTACCGTCGTTTTAGTGACGCTATTCAGGCCTCTAGCGGGGCGGTCTTTCTGTGTAAATTTAAGATGAGTTATTTTTTATATAGAAAATAAAGCTTTGTCGGTCGTTTAAAAAAAAAACCTGGCTCCTAAGTTTTTTAGCTGGCTCCTAGATTCCAAGCAAATTTGTCAAGCCCTGTACTAAGTCATGTTTTGCTTGGGGATCAAATACTTATTTTACTCACTGAACTGCAACTCCATTTATAACATTTGTATCATGTGTCTTTTCTGGATTTTTGGTTGATATTCTGTCTCTATCATATAAAATGATAAAAATTATAGACCCTTCATTTCTTTGTAAAGTGGGCAAACGTATAAAATCTGCAGGGGAACAAATAATTATTTTCCCCCCACTGTATGACCTGAAATATTAAACTACCAGAGCCCACCTAAAGTAGGGTTCAGACTGAAGAGATCCTTTAAATGACCACAAGGGGGCAATGTCACCATCTGAGATTGCTTCTTATTGGCTTGGATCACACCCCGCTATGTCATCAGTTTCCGCTTCATCCTCATTACAGGAAAAAAAAACATTTCTAAGAGCCCCATTAACGAGAGAATGAAGCTTCATATCAGCATCCTGAGCGCCTCTCCGAATCCATTACAATCGTCAGAAGTGCAGACTAATTTGCGGTGTAAGATAAGCGCACCGATGCATTTCGAAGTGTTTTTCGGCTTCACCTTACACCGATCAATAGCCATTAACCTGTGGGAGGTTCCTGTAAAGGACTGTCTCAGCTTCCTGGAAGAAGAGAGCGCGGCACCGTGTCTCCAAACTGCGCTCAGACGCCGCAACACTGGCCTGATCTACACATTATCCCAGCCCCCGATGGAAAACAATTTTTTTATTCAGCATAGTAAATCATTTGGCGTGGAAAAAAAGAGGTCTTGCAGAACTGGTGCCCTGGGTGTAATTCTTGCACGCTTTTATTTTGAACACCTAAATAACAGCAGAAATGGGGGGGGGGGGGTCATTGACATGTAGAGAGGTCCATTTACTAAACCTTTGTTGGACGAATGTCGTAGGCATTCGTTGCAGGCTGGACGAATGTTCCCCATATTCTCTGTAATAGATTAATTCCTATGATTGTCGGCTCCATCTCCTGGCCAACATGCGGTACTTTTTATTTTTTTATTTTTAACTATCTCAAAGAGAAAATATGCCACATTTTGGCCACTAGAGGGAGCTGACAATCATAGGAATTAATCTATGACAGAAAACACGGGAAAATGTGCGTGACAATCGTTCAACTAACGTTTTATAAAAGACCCCAAAGATTTACAAAGTGCATGCATCCACTGCACATACTGCCCACCGTCATACCCTCCACACCCATCCACTGCACATACCACCCACATCATACCCTCCACACCCATCCACTGCACATACTGCCCACCGCCATACCCTCCACACCCATCCACTGCACATACTGCCCACGAGATACCCTTCAAACCCATCCACTGCACATACTGCTCACCATCATACCCTCCACACCCATCCACTGCACATACCACCCACGTCATACCCTCCACACCCATCCACTGCACATACCGCCCACGTCATACCCTCCACACCCATCCACTGCACATACTGCCCACCGTCATACCCTCCACACCCATCCACTGCACATACCACCCACATCATACCCTCCACACCCATCCACTGCACATACTGCCCACCGTCATACCCTCCACACCCATCCACTGCACATACTGCCCACGAGATACCCTTTAAACCCATCCACTGCACATACTGCTCACCATCATACCCTCCACACCCATCCACTGCACATACTGACCACGAGATACCCTTCAAACCCATCCACTGCACATACTGCCCACCGTCATACCCTCAACACCCATCCACTGCACATACTGCCCACCATCATACCCTCCACACCCATCCACCACACAAACTGCCCACCGTCATACCCTCCACACCCATCCACTGTACATACTGCCCACTGTCATACCTTCAACACCCATCCACTGCACATACAGCCCACCATCATACCCTCCACACCCATCCACCGCACAAACTGCCCACCGTCATACCCTCCACACCCATCCACTGCACATACTGCCCACCATCATACCATTAACACCCATCCACTGCACATACTGCCCACCATCATACCATTAACACCCATCCACTGCACATACAGCCCACCATCATACCTCCACTGCATATACTGCCCACCGTCATACCCTCCACACCCATCCACTGCAAATACTGCCCACCATCATACCCTCCATACCCATCCACTGCAAATAATGCCCACTGAGATACCCTTCACACCCATCCACTGCATATACTGCCCACCATCATACCCTCCACTGCATATATTGCCCACCGTGATACCCTCCACACTACCATTCACTGCACATACTGCCCAACTTCAAACCCTCCACACACATCTTCTACACATACTGCCCACCGTCATACCCTCAACACCCATCCACTGCACATACTGCCCACTATGATACCCTCCACAGCACATACCTTAAATTGTAAGCTCCTTGAGGGTAGGGACTGATGTGAATGTACAATGTATATGTAAAGTGCTGCGTAAATTAATTGCGCTATATAGGTACCTGAAATAAATAAATAAATAAAATACTGCCCACCATCATACAATCACACACATCCTCTGCACTTACTGCCCATCAACATACCCTCCACTGCGCATACTGCCCCATGTCATATCCTCTGCACCCCTCTCTGGCACATACCTTACACTGTCATACCCCTCTCCTGCACATATTTCCCCCTGCAATACGCCTCACACTTCCCTCCTGCACATACTACCTACTAACCCACTTCTTTAGCACAGTTTGTAATTATATATATATATATATATATATATATATATATATATATATATATATATATATATATATATATATATATATATATATATTTCCTCTTAGATGCCTCACCTGGACCATCGTGATCCTTTCACCAACGGCAAATGACATGAATTAGCGGGGCTACTAGAAGATATTCCCAAAGAGCCATTTACGTTCCCCAATTATTAAAAATGCAATCTTTAGCATCGTATTCACATTTCTGATCTGCAAAGTGCAATCTGGAGTTCTATATAATCCGCCATTTGAGTCATGTGGCAACTATACCATATTTATTGGCCAATATCGCTATACATATCACAATGACCTACAATTTCCATCTCATTCCCAATCATAGTTACAATCATAGTTACATAGTATGTGAGGTTGAAAAAAGACACAAGTCCATCAAGTCCAACCTATGTGTGTGATTATGTGTCAGTATTACATTGTATATCTCTGTATGTTGTGGTCATTCAGGTGATTATCTAATAGTTTCTTGAAGCTATCAATGCTCCCTAATCACAAACCGATCTGTAGCAGCCTGTGAACGATCGTTTGCCTTGATTATGTTAATTTGAAAAATTGCCTGGCAGAGGTAAATTCCACCGCGCATGAAGCCCGTTTAGACCGATATTCCCTTTTAGTACATTAAAGTTTTATTTACTCTTCCTGTCCATCAGACTGTCACCGACTTCCATAAAAAATACCAATTTCCTATCCGGCTACTCAGCAGGGGGATTACCAGCAGATGCTCTCAGAGGGTTTCCTGGACTGGAAATCAACGTCCCCCACAGGAGCTCTTATCTCCATTTCTGAGAAGTTTGTGAATTGTCAAGACTTTGATTTTGCAGTAGTGCAGTATTCCTTGTGACTGGAGGTAGGTATTCCTTGTGACTGGAGGTAGGTATTCCTTGTGATTGGAGGTAGGTATTCCTTGTGACTGGAGGTAGGTATTCCTTGTGACTGGGGGTAGGTATTCCTTGTGACTGGAGGTAGGTATTCCTTGTGACTGGAGGTAGGTATTCCTTGTGACTGGAGGTAAGTATGCCTTGTGACTGGAGGTAGGTATTCCTTGTGACTGGAGGTAGGTATTCCTTGTGACTGGAGGTAGGTATGCCTTGTGACTGGAGGTAGGTATGCCTTGTGACTGGAGGTAGGTATTCCTTGTGACTGGAGGTAGGGATTCCTTGTGACTGGAGGTAGGGATTCCTTGTGATTGGAGGTAGGTATGACTTGTGATTGGAGGTAGGTATTCCTTGTGACTGGAGGTAGGTATTCCTTGTGACTGGAGGTAGGTATTCCTTGTGACTGGAGGTAGGTATTCCTTGTGACTGGAGGTAGGTATTCCTTGTGATTAGAGGTAGGTATTGCTTGTGACTGGAGGTAGGTTTGCCTTGTGACTGGAGGTAGGTATTCCTTGTGACTGGAGGTAGGTATTCCTTGTGATTGAAGGTAGGTATTCCTTATGACTGGAGGTAGGTATGCCTTGTGATTGGAGGTAGGGATTCCTTGTGATTGGAGGTAGGGATTCCTTGTGACTGGAGGTAGGTATTCCTTGTGACTGGAGGTAGGTTTGCCTTGAGACTGGAGGTAGGTATTCCTTGTGACTGGAGGTAGGTATTCCTTGTGATTGGAGGTAGGTATTCCTTATGACTGGAGGTAGGTATGCCTTGTGATTGGAGGTAGGTGGTCCAACGACATGGATTGTGAAGCCGAGCTCCAGACAAGTCATTTCTTTTTGGAAGGGAGGATTTAGGACAATCTAAAAGCGTTCACCAACTAGAACGATAATAAAGTGGAATTTTCCCACCTGCTTTTGGAGATGCATGGCCGCCATTTTGGCTTAGGCTGATTCTGAATGACATTTGGATGCTTTACATCTACAGTACCTTCCCCCGGGTCCTCATCGTATATTGGAAGGCCTTACACTGACACCATGCATTTGTTATTGGTCTGGAGGTAGGTATTCCTTGTGACTGGAGGTAGGTATGCCTTGTGACTGGAGGTAGGTATTCCTTGTGACTGGGGGTAGGTATTCCTTGTGACTGGAGGTAGGTATGCCTTGTGACTGGAGGTAGGTATGCCTTGTGACTGGAGGTAGGTATGCCTTGTGACTGGAGGTAGGTATTCCTTGTAAATGGAGGTAGGTATTCCTTGTGACTGGAGGTAGGGATTCCTTGTGATTGGAGGTAGGTATGACTTGTGATTGGAGGTAGGTATTCCTTGTGACTGGAGGTAGGTATTCCTTGTGACTGGAGGTAGGTATTCCTTGTGACTGGAGGTAGGTATTCCTTGTGACTGGAGGTAGGTATTCCTTGTGATTAGAGGTAGGTATTGCTTGTGACTGGAGGTAGGTTTGCCTTGTGACTGGAGGTAGGTATTCCTTGTGACTGGAGGTAGGTATTCCTTGTGATTGAAGGTAGGTATTCCTTATGACTGGAGGTAGGTATGCCTTGTGATTGGAGGTAGGGATTCCTTGTGATTGGAGGTAGGGATTCCTTGTGACTGGAGGTAGGTATTCCTTGTGACTGGAGGTAGGTTTGTCTTGAGACTGGAGGTAGGTATTCCTTGTGACTGGAGGTAGGTATTCCTTGTGATTGGAGGTAGGTATTCCTTATGACTGGAGGTAGGTATGCCTTGTGATTGGAGGTAGGTGGTCCAACGACATGGATTGTGAAGCCGAGCTCCAGACAAGTCATTTCTTTTTGGAAGGGAGGATTTAGGACAATCTAAAAGCGTTCACCAACTAGAACGATAATAAAGTGGAATTTTCCCACCTGCTTTTGGAGATGCATGGCCGCCATTTTGGGTTAGGCTGATTCTGAATGACATTTGGATGCTTTACATCTACAGTACCTTCCCCCGGGTCCTCATCGTATATTGGAAGGCCTTACACTGACACCATGCATTTGTTATTGGTCTGTGAAAACTTGGCTAAATGTTAATGTTACAGTATCTAGTTATTTCTAGGTTTCTCAATATGTACTAAGGGGTCATAGTGTTTTATATACATACAGTTGGTATAGAGAAAAATTGCCCCCCCCCCCTTTAAAAAAAAAAAAAAAAAAATCACGTTTTTGTTGCTTTGCAGCCTGAAATGATGACAGACACAGTTTTTGTTTTAGCCAGCTGTATTTACTCTGTGCAACTTATAACATCAAAGTGAGAGATACAACACCAACATGTCAGAAAAAACAGAATCACTGAGTTGGAAAAAGGACCCCCCTTGTGTCAGTATTTTGTTGAACCCCCTTTTGCTTTAATTCCAGCCTTTTGTCTGTTGGGATTTGTCTGTACTAACTTTCCCCATCTAGACTGTAATATTTTGCACTCTTCTTTGCAGAACTGCTCAGGTTCAGTTACATTTGATGGTGGCTGTTTGTGGACTGCAGTCTTCAATCATTGCACAGACTTTCAATGGGGTTTAAGTCTGGGCTTTGACTAGGCCATGCAAGGACATTCCCCGCCTTCTCCTCCAACCACTGTGTGTTCATTGGTGGACATTCCCCGCCTTCTCCTCTAACCACTGTGTGCTCATTGGTGGCCATTCCCCGCCTTCTCCTTCAACCACTGTGTGTTAATCGGTGGCCATTCCCCGCCTTCTCCAACCACTGTGTGCTCATTGGTGGACATTCCCCGCCTTCTCCTCCAACCACTGTGTGCTCATTGGTGGACATTCCCCGCCTTCTCCTCCAACCACTGTGTGCTCATTGGTGGCCATTCCCCGTCTTCTCCTCCAACCACTGTGTGCTCATTGGTGGACATTTCCCGTCTTCGCCTCCAACCACTGTGTGCTCATTGGTGGACATTCCCCGCCTTCTCCTCCAACCACTGTGTTCATTGGTGGACATTCCCCACCTTCTCCTCCAACCACTGTGTGCTTATTGGTGGACATTCCCCGCCTTCTCCTCCAACCACTGTGTGCTCATTGGTGGACATTCCCCGCCTTCTCCTCCAACCACTGTGTGCTCATTGGTGGACATTCCCCGCCTTCTCCTCCAACCACTGTGTGCTCATTGGTGGCCATTCCCTGTCTTCTCCTCCAACAACTGTGTGCTTATTGGTGGACATTCCCCGCCTTCTCCTCCAACCACTGTGTTCATTGGTGGCCATTCCCCGCCTTCTCCTCCAACCACTGTGTCCTCATTGTTGCTGTGTGCGTTGGGTCATTGTCATGTTGGAAGGGAAACCTTCTTCCCATTGACAACTTTCTGCCAGCAGAGATTTTCCTCGAGAATATGATGGAATTTCTCCCCATCCATTTTTCCTTCTATCCTGACAAGTGCTCCAGTCCCTGCTTCAGAGAAATCCCCCATAACAGGATATTGCCTCCCCCCCACCCCAGGCTTTACTGTAGGAATGGTGTTATTTGGATGGATTTCCGCCAGACATATCGTTTGGTGTTGAGGCCAAATCATTCTATTTGTGTCTCATCTGACCAGAACACCTTTTTCCACGTGGCCTCAGAATCTTTGCGGTGCGTTTTGGCAGAGCTCAGTGGTAACGGCATGCGGCCCTTCGTGAAGAGTGGCTTTTCTCTTGCCCCCCCCCCCCCCCCCCATACAAGCCACATTTGTGGAGGATTTGTGATATTGGTGTCCCATGCACACAATGACCACTCTTTGTCAGAGTTGCTGTAGGCCTCTTGGTCACCTCTCTGACCAGTTTCATACAGTTTGGAGTGACGTCCTGATCCAGGGAGGATCTGCGTTCTACCAAATACCTACCACTTCTTTTCTATAAACGTCACTCTGCTTCTAGGCATTGCTAAAGCCTTTGCATCCATCTCCTGACTTGTGCCTGTCCACAACTTTATCCCGGAGATCCCGGTGACAGCACCACCCATAGGTGATTGTTTGCTTCAGTTGCACTACCAGGGACTGAAATGCTCCAGGAAAGCTCCTTTTATGCTGAACTAATCAAAATGACCACAGCTGATCACTGTTGAAAGTCAAATGGCTTTGTGTGCCATTGAGAAGGTGATTAGCTACAGCTGATTGAGTTTACAAGTCATTTTTAGGCAGGTGGTGGGGGGGGGGGGTGATCCTTTTTCCAACTCAGTGATTCTGTTTTTAAATGTTTTAGTGACATGTTAGTTTATATCTTTGTCAGGGCTGGGCTCAGCCCTTCCTTCTCTGAGCTGGCCGCTCAGCTGTCGGCTAATTGCCAGCTCCCATCTCTCTCCACAGTTACTCAGCTGTTGATGATTTCCTACTCGTCAGTCCTGCCTACTTAAGCTGTCCAGTCCAGAGGAGCTCTGCCTTCGCCTTGGTCACATCACAAGAAACTATCTCCTGCGTTCCTGTTTAAAGACTGGCTTTGCTGACATACCTTCTGGCTCCTTATCCTGCTTGCTGTTCCATTACACTGATTCCTGACTTCTGGCTTGGCTGACTACCTGTTCCGGTTACTGAACTTTGGCTATGTTTTGACTACGTTTGTTCTTTTTACTTTTATTATTAAACAAGTGTCATTTAACTGTACTTCTGTCTCGGTCTGATTTCATGGTTTCTGACAATCTTTCACTTGGATGTTATAAGTTGCACTGAGTAAATACAGCTGGATAAAGAAAAAACTGTGTCTGTCTTCATTTCAGCTTGCAAAGCAACAACATGTGATTTTAAAGCGGTAGTAAACCGTAGCCTAATTTGTTCTTGCAAACTTGCAAGGCAATGGAATAATAAATAGGGTGCGCATCAGATACTAGCACATTATGAAATACTTACCTTAGAACAAAGCCCCCCAGCGCCGAGCTGTGACCACTGAGAGAGCTTCCTTCCGGGTTTGCGTCCTCGGTCCTTCTGATTGGCCATGTCGCGATGATGTGTGCATGCGCGCGGGAGTCACAGTATGCCGTCCATTCAGAGTGCATGCGCCGGGGATGTCACCGGCTGCATGCAGTGTGAATATTTCCTAAACTAAACAGTGCAAGTTTAGGAGGCATTCATTGTACCTTCAGGGAAGCCTTATTATAGACCTACCTGTAGGTAGGTACATGTTCAAAAATAGAGTATGCCCTCACTTTAAAGGGGGGGGGGGGGTGATTCTTTTCTATACTACCCCCTGTATGGCCATCTTAAGAGAGATCCTACAATTACAATGTAACAAGTATGACCAGTTTAAGAGAGATCCTACAATTACAATGTAACATGTATGCCCATCTTAAGAATGATCCTACAATTACAATGTAACACGTATGACCAGTTTAAAAGAGATCCTATAATTACAATGTAACATTTATGACCAGTTTAAAAGAGATCCTATAATTACAATGTAACATTTATGACCAGTTTAAAAGAGATCCTATAATTACAATGTAACATTTATGACCAGTTTAAAAGAGATCCTACAATTACAATGTAACATTTTTGACCAGGTATAGAATATGGCGGCACAATTGGTGTTTAAAAAAAAACAACTTTTTTTTCTTACAGGGTTTTAGGACTGTCTGTGTCCCCACTGGGGAGAAATTTCCTGGCTTCCTGAGTAAGTGTCACCCCGACACCTTAACCCAGTGGGGGAAAGAACTACTCTTAGAACAGAAATGTAATCCCGACTGGAACGGGGCTTTAACAATATCTCAGAACCAGTAGCTGGGGTATCCCAGCAGATGTTCAGCAACCTGGGTGCAGCAATAAAGGCATAGGACAAGAAACCAAGGAAGGGTCACCTAAAAATTCACACGTCTTTAAAATATCGTTTTTGTGAAGGGATAGCACACGGTCTTCAAAGTAGCATCAAACTGTGGAGTTAAGACACCCGAATAACCTGCATTTCTTCAGGGTCCAACCCAACATGCAAAAGGACAAAGCCTAAAAAGTGAACTTCCTCCACAAAAAAAAAAAATAAAAAAAAAAAAAAAACGGGGGAAAAAGAAAAAAAAGAGGAAAAAAAATTTGGGGTAAATTTACTAAAGGAATAAGGCAAGTTCAATCATGCTTGGTGAATTTTCACCTGAGTTAGTGAATGTGCTGAAGCAAAGTAGAAATTCAGAAAAAAAAAAATCAACGGCCAAAAAAAAAAAAAAGCAAAAAAGAATAAAGAAAAAAAACAAAAGGATTTTAGCTTGCACATGATTGGACCAGGAAAGTCAGCACAGCTTCACTTTATTCACTAAGCTATTTACCAATTAATGAATTACCCAATCACAGGCAAGGAAAATCCCCCCCCCCCCCCACCCCCAAAAAAAAGGAAAAACAGAAAAAAAAAACAGGATTTTAGCTTGCATAGCTTTACCTTTTTCATCAAGCCAATGGAGAATTATTGAATAGCCCCAATTACTAAAGGAGTAGTGCAAGTTCAATCTGAGAAAATGTAATTTTGCTTAGGTTGGTGAATGTGGTGAAGAAAAGTGGAAATTCACTTTGCAAAAAATAACTAATCACAATCAAGAAAAAAATAAAAAATAAAATAAAAAGAATAAAAAAACTGAAAAAAATAAAAAAGAATAAAAATAATAAAAAAAGAATAAACAAACACAAAATTTATCCTCGCACATGATTGGATGATGGAATTCAGCACAGCTTCACCTTATTCACTAAGCTAAGGGGGAAATCATTGAACCGCCCTGATTACTAGAAGAGTAGTGCAAGTTCAATCTGAGAAAATGAAATTTCGCTTTAGGTTAGTGAATGTGGTGAAGCAAAGTGGGAATTTAATTTGCAAAAAAAAAAAAACAATCATGAGCAAGGAAAATTAAAAAATATGTATATATAATTAAAAAAAACAAAAACAAACAAACAAACAAAAAAAAAAAAAACAGGATTTTAGCTCACAGATGATTGGATGGTGGAAGTCTCACCTTACTCAGTAAGCTAAGGGAAAATCATTGAACAGCCCTAATAACTAAAGGAATAGTGCAAGTTCAGTCTGACAAAGTGAATTTTTACAATGTTGTGGTAATTCACATTGCAAAAAAATACTCATTTGCAGGCAAGAAAAATAATAATAAATAAAAAAAAAAAAATGATTTAGAATTTTAGCTTGCACATGATTGGATGATGAAAGTCAGCACAGCTTCAGCTTATTCATTAAAGCTAAAGGAAAATCATTGCACAGCCCTGATTACTAAAGGAGTAGCACAAGTTCAATCCAACAAAGTTTAATTTCACTTAGGTTAGTGCATGTGGTGAAGCAAAGTGGAAATTCACTTTGCTAAAAAATAAGCAATCACGGGCAAGAAAAAGTAAAAAAAAAAAAAAGAAAAAAAAGGAAAAATGATGATAAAGTTAAAAAAAAAATCAAACATGATTTTAGCTTGCACATGATTGGACTGATGGAAGTTGGCACAGCTTCACCTTATTCACAAAGCTAAAGGAAAATAATTGAACGGCCTTGGCTGATGGGTTACTGTTTTCACACATCACTTTTCTTCAATAAAAAAAAAATAAATAAAAGATACATTTGCCAACCCGAGATAAAAGCTTTCTTGTTCTCTCTCCAGACACACCGTATAGATGGACTCCAATGATCTAAGCAGTAATTATTGCATCAGCTGGTCCCTTAGAAGCAGTTTGCCAAGTCCTAACCCAATTCTAGGAAGCCGTATTGCCGGTAAAAAATCCATTAATCAACCTGTCAATAACTACAAAAAATAAACCCTATTAGAGCGGCTGACTTGGCAGGACGTGCTCCGCGGCGCCCTTAGCGACGCACAAATCCAGTGTCACAAATCCTGAAATTTTATGAGATTTCCATAAGAAGCAACAATACATTTGTAGCCACCGATGATGCTATCTATAGATTAAAGTTGCAATCAAATTTTAGCAAGCACAGCAGAACAAAAAAATAGCTTTGGGGAATTTGCAGCACCATGCAAAAATAAAACTTAAAATGCAATTTCAACAATTGAAAAATGCACTCAATTTTCAGCAAACATTTTAAAAGTGACTGCAGTCCACATTTTTTTAAAGAATATAATTACTGGAGTTTTAAAAAAAAACAGTAATAGTTTTAAGAAAATAGAAACATTTGAAAGTTTTAAAAAAAAGGATAAAAACATAATAAAAAAAAAGACACAGAAAAAAATGTTTTTCATCAGTACAAAATAAAAGAAGAAAAAAAGTACATATTATGCAATAAAAAAATATTAAACGCACCAAATTTCTTTAAGGGAAATGTGTGACCTACAAGTTTGGATGTCCCGGAGATTAAAGCTTGGCAGAAGAGAAAAAAAATAATTTAAAGAGAAAACGATACAAAAAAAAAAAAAAGAAGAAGAAATGCAATTAACGAATTTGCATCTTGCGCCGCGCTCCGTGAGTAACTAAAAACCACTTACCCGCGGTCTTGGTGTTCTCCTCATTAAAAAGGAGTTCTGTTTTATAAGAGGCGTTCAAGTAAGATGGACGTGCAATGTGAACAATCCCAGTCCGGCGATGGGAGTGTCACTTTGCAGTTTTGAATGCTTCAAGCAATTGGTTTATAATACAATTCCCCCAAGATCCCCGTGTTGAAGCAGAAATCCATTAGACCTATTAGAGTTAAAGTATTAGGAGGTTTTCATCTTGGCGAATGCGCCTTTGAATAATTCAACGTCTTGTTGTTCGGTAAAAGCCAAGTGTATCCTTAGTACCTTGCATGGGGTTTGGGCACTTAGCGAGCCATAGATAGCGCCAGATTATTTGGGATAATGCATATTAAAAGAAACTCTTCGCACTCCCTGCAGGTAGTCAACGTGTATTACACCAACAACACATTGTATAACAAAGTATCCAAATAAAACAGGACTTGTTTAACTAATTTTAAGATATTTTACTGAGGGTCATACAATAAGATGATTAGGGTTGCACAGATACTAGTATCGGTGCCGATACCGGGTATTTGCACAAGTATCGGTACTCGTGCAAATTCACCGATACCTGAAACAGATACTTTCAGGCTCGGTTCTTTGAGCTGTCAGCGGGTCTCCCCTGTTGACAGCTGAAGTGTTAAAGAAGTTCAGTAATTGGAGTTGTCAAAAAAAAAAAAAAAAAAACAGCCAGCAATGTTTCTTCATCTGCAGATCAAAGGGATGAACAAATGTTCCTCTGTTTAACCCCTTATTAACCCTTAATTTACTCTAATCAGCCTTAATTAACTCCCTATTCTCCTCCATTTAATTATTATTTTCCTGATTTTTTTTTTTTTTGTTCACGTCTATTTTATAAACTATAAACAATTAAAACTTTTTTTTTGTTTGCTTTGTTAGTGAATATTTTTACACATATATATTAACATATATTTACACATTAAAAAAGCGCAAAAAAAAATTAAAATAAATGTATTTCATTTGTAAATAACTTTTCAATGCTTTGTACCATTGCTGACAGCTGAAGTGAAACCAAAACAGTTGCGGTAGGTATCGGTAATTGATATTGACGAGTACTAAAAAAAAGTATCAGTAATAATCTATTTAGGATGTGTTAAATTTATTCTGGTCCTTATATTGCTCGTTTTGCACACCTAGATTTTGTCCTGGCTGTCTGTACCTGCATGTGTCGTCCCTCCGGGGGATTTTCGGGCATATCGGGCCCCTATGCTCGCTCTAGACACGAATAGGCGGAAACTCCCGCTGCACTGAGCGAACGGTATGAGCATACAAACGTAATACATTTTATGTTCTATATATTATTCATTTTTGTATATTATTCAATAATGTTTCCATCTACTAATATACAACATTATCAAAAGTATTGGGACACCTGTCTTTACACAAACTTTTTTCTTTTTTTAAAAGGTGTTTATTTTGATTTTGTAACCTAAAAACAATGAAAGAAGGACTGTAATTACAAATGTGTAAAGTGCACATAATAGAACAACTTACATTATAAGGAGAGCGGATCAAGTTTAACAGTCCATAAGAAACAGAAATACCCCAACAACACACTCATACCTTCATACTTGCACTCATTCAAACCTGCAACACATGTGACCCCGTAAGGACAGCAGAGGTCTAGGATCCCCCCATGCATTGGATGTCTCCTATAAGGCAATCTGTGATTATCAATTTTGGCATCTTGCCGAAATAATAATATTTAGATTACATTAGTAGTGGGCCTACTGGGAAAGCTGTGAAGAAAGGACATCCCCCCAGAAATCCTCCGAGACATCAAGCCACGGTTGCCAGATTTTGGTGAATTTCTTAGGGCTATCAATTTGAATTTGGGAAGGGCCCCATGAACAATGCGGAAGAAGCCGTGGGCTGAAAGGGGGCCCACATCCTTCCAGTGCAATAGGATGGTTTTAAGTGCATAAAATAATGGTATACGTAGCAAAGTCCTGGCGTGGGTACGGTGGACATGGTTGTTGAGTATTCCCAAAAGTCCCACCTCCAGGGTGTGAGGTATCGGTAGATGAAGTTTGTGCTCAAAGAAAGCAAACAATTCCTTCCAGAAGGTTGAGAGTCCGGGACAGGTCCTTTACACAAACTTTAATGACATCCCAGTCTTAGTCCGCAGGGTTCAATATTGAGTTGGCCCACCCTTTGCAGCTTCAACTCTTCTGGGAAGGCCGTCCACAAGGTTTAGGAGGGTGTCTATGGGAATGTTTGACCATTTTTCCAGAAGCGCATTTGTAAGGTCAGGCACTGATGTTGGGCGAGAACGTCTGGCTCCCAGTCTCCGCTCTAATTCATCCCAAAGGTGTTCTACCAGGTCGAGGTCAGGACTCTGTGCAGGCCAGTCAAGTTCCTTTTGCGTGCTGCTGTTAAATGTACATTTACACATAAGCGAGGAAATAATCTTGTTGTTTATCATTATTATTAAATTGGAATGACTGGCAAATTTTTTGATCCATTGAACGGAAATTTCACACATTGTAACAGCAATCAAAAAGAAGTACTCTTTGATAGAACGCAGTGTGCGATCTTTGCGCCCCGCCCCTCAAAAAAGTCACCCCTCCTAGCACAAATCCTCTACCCCTCAAATTTCCTGAGTTCACATCCACCCCCCCCCCCCCCCCTCAAAACCCCCCTCCTAGCACAAATCCACCCCCTAAATTTCCCTTCCAAGGACAAATCCTCCCCCTCCCAAACAAAAATGTATTCTCCCCCCCCTTCACCATATAACCTTTTTTAGCACAAACCCCCCAAATCTCCCCCCACCCTCCTAGCACAAATCCTCTTCCTCCACCCCCCTTCTCAACACAAATCCTCCTTAATCCCCACTACTAGCAATTCTTACCCCCTCCCCCACAAACTCCTCACAGCGCCCCCCCTCCACCTCACATGAAACCACAGTGCCCAGGGCAACCGCCCCCCGATCCCCCCCCTCTCCACCTCACATGAAACCACAGTGCCCAGGGCAGCCGCCCCTCCTGCCCCCCCTCTCCACCTCACATGAAACCACAGTGCCCAGGGCAGCCACCCCTCCTGACCCCTCCCCTCCACCTCACATGAAACCACAGTGCCCAGGGCAGCCGCCCCTCCTGCCCCCCCTCTCCACCTCACATGAAACCACAGTGCGCAGGGCAGCCGCCCCTCCTGACCCCCCTCTCCACCTCACATGAAACCACAGTGCCCAGGGCAACCGTCCCTCCTGACCGCCCCCCTCTCCACCTCACATGAAACAACAGTGCCCAGGGCAGCCGCCCCGCCTGACCCCCCCCTCTCCACCTCACATGAACCACAGTGCCCAGGGCAGCCGCCCCTCCTGACCCCCCCTCTCCACCTCACATGAAACAACAGTGCCCATGGCAACCGCCCCTCCTGACCCCCCCTCTCCACCTCACATGAAAGAACAGTGCCCAGGGCAGCCGCCCCTCCTGCCCCGGCGCCCTGTATACAGTTACCAATATTTTCCACTATAGTGGGTCCTTTAATGATGGATCAAGTGCCGTCCCTGAACCTTCTCAGATGAGTATTTGTCAACCAATCACAAGCAGGATTCCTAAAGCTTTGCATTCTGCAGTATTTAGCTCACACTAAGTATTTCCAGGATTTTACAGCCCTCGTCTAAAAGGGCAATGACAGCAATATCTACTCTGCTAATGGCATCAAAATCGCTGGCCAGGCGTCAGCACGGCGCTTTGTAGCAGAGCTACATAAACAGAATGCGGGACACCTGAGCCAAGTCAGCTTTGTCCTGTATCTATCCGAGGGCTGGAGGGCGAACGTCAGCACAAGCCGTACAATCCGCGGGCTGAGGCTTTGATCGCTCTTCATTATATGGCAGCGAGCCCCGCACTCAGTCACTTGGATCACTACATCAACACCATCAGCACAAAAATGTATTTACACATCATGTCTTTTCTTAGAACACAAGGAAATAAATTAAAGTGGGCAGAAAAAATATATATATATTATTGGTAGCCCTCCCCCCTTCACTAACGTATACTGTACAGTGCCTTGAAAAAGTATTCATACCCCTTGAAATTTTCCACATTGTGTCATGTTACAACCAAAAACATAAATGTATTTTATTGGGATTTTAAACAATAGATTTGTATTGAAGGAATTTTCTTAACAATACATATTGACATTGTCACGATAGTTATTGTAACCAACTTAGTTGCATTAGTTCCTAAGATTATTCTTATAGAGATACAGTAATTGATAGTCTGTACCAGCCTACCCCTATATTGGGATTTTATGTGATAGACCAACACAAAGTGGCTCATAATTGTGAAGAGGAAGGAAAATGATAAATCATACAAATAAATCTGTGAAAAGTGTGTGTGTGTGTGGGGGGGGGGGGGGGCTTTTGTATTCAGCCCCCTTTGATTTGATACCCCTAATAAAATTTAGTTAAACCAATTTCCTTCAGAATTCACCTAATTAGTAAATAGAGTCCACCTGTGTGTCATTTCATCTCAGTATAAATACAGCTGTTCTGTGAAGCCCTCAGAGGTTTTTTAGAGAACCTTAGTGAACAAACAGCATCATGAAGGCCAAGGAACACACCAGACAGGTCAGGGATAAAGTTGTGGAGAAGTATAAAGCAGGGTTAGGTTATAAAAAAATCTCCCAAGCTTTGAACATCTCACGGAGCTCTGTTCAATCCATCATCGGAAAATGGAAAGAGTATGGCACATCTCCAAACCTACCAAGACATGGCCGCCCACCTAAACTGACCGGCCGGGCAAGGAGAGCATTCATCAGAGAAGAGCCAAGAGGTCCATGGTAACTCTGGAGGAGCTGCAGATATCCACAGCTCAGGTGGGAGAATCTGTCCACAGGACAACTATTAGTCGTGTTCTCCACAAATCTGCCCTTTATGGAAGAGTGACAAGAAGAAAGACATTGGAGAAAGAAAGTCATAAGAAGTCCTGTTTGTAGTTTGTGAGAAGCCATGTGGAGGACACAGCAAACATGTGGAAGAAGGTGATCTGGTCAGAGGAGACCAAAATTCAACTTTTTGGCCTAAAAGCAAAACGCTATGTGTGGGGGAAAACTAACACTGCACATCACCCTGAACACACCATCCCCACCGTGAAACATGGTGGTGGCAGCATCATGTGGTGGGAATGGTTTTCTTCAGCAGGGACAGGGAAGCTGGTCAGAGTTGATGGGAAGATGGATGGAGACAAACACAGGACAATCTTAGAAGAAAACCTGTTATGCCCCGTACACACGGTCGGACATTGTTCGGACATTCTGACAACAAAATCCATGGATTTTTTCCGACGGATGTTGGCCCAACTTGTCTTGCATACACACGGTCACACAAAGTTGTTGGAAAATCAGATCGTTCTGAACGCGGTGACGTAAAACACGCAAGTCGGGACTATAAACGGGGCAGTAGCCAATAGCTTTCGTCTCTTAATTTATTCTGAGCATGCGTGGCACTTTGTGCGTCAGATTTGTGCAAACACGATCGGAATTTAACCAATCGCACTTTTTCCGTCGGAAAATCAGACTGTGTGTACAGGGCATTAGAGTTTGCAAAAGACTTGAGACTGGGGCGGAGGTTCACCTTCCAGCAGGACAACGACCCGAAACATCCAGCCAGAGCTACAATGGAATGGTTTAGATCAAAGCATATTCATGTGTTAGAATGGCCCAGTCACAGTCCAGACCTAAATCACATTGAGAATCTGTGGCGAGACTTGAAAATTGCTGTTCACAGACGCTCTCCATCCAATCTGACAGAGCTTGAGATATTTTGCAAAGAAGAATGGGCAGAAATGTCCCTCTCTAGATGTGCAAAGCTGGTAGAGACATCCCCAAAAAGACTTGCAGCTGTAATTGCAGAGAGAGAAAAGAGGGGGGATTTTGGGACTTTAAATGAGGCACATATTGAAATGTGCCTCCATCCCTATTGCGGAAAATTATTGGACATTGTGGGACTTTAAATGAGGTCATGGACAAAGTGAAGGCAACTAGAATAAAAGTACATGTTTATTGGAAAAGTGAGATGCATAAAAACCATATCAAAAAAGAAGCCACAGAAAGAAAGACATTGTAGTAAATATCATTTCATAGTGAATTGCAAACACATAAGTATGTGCATATGCAATAAACGACAAGAAAATATCAGACTTGGATCACATTGTGGTCCCATATGATAAATAATACATACAAACATTTCATATATACACACACATGTAAAAATGCAGCAGCACCGGTAAAGGGAAAACAAATCAAAACAGTAAACATGTTGATGGAGTAATGGAAGATATTCTGAATAGAAACTGAGTTGTAGACATATGTCTAGATCCCATATGCCCGACGCGTTTCGCGTGGAGGACACTCATCAGGGGCAGGTGTTCAGGGGACATCTAAAGCATAAATAAAATCTATGGTAAGTCTACTGGTACTTAAGCATGACAAGCAAGAGAGGGTGGGAGGCACCCTAAGTACTTACATGAAGTCTGTACAGTGGGGTGTGGTCAGAACGGGGCCTGGGCCAAGCATGTGCATCCGTTCCGGGAGCTGAGGTATGTTGGGATCAGTGCCGGCGAGGTGGGTACTCACAAGCCCCCCCTGAGACATGGGGGCCAAAGTAGTAGTAAAAACAAAGTGGAGTGCCAAAGGGGGACAGCCTAAAGAGAGTAACATGAAACAATGTATCAAATAATACTGATACAGTGAAAAATAACTAAATTAATGAAATGATGTTCATCTGATGAGGATGATGGAAAAAGGATGTCTGTGCCAGAAAAAGTAATGGTGTAAAACAGTGTGCAGCCATATCCATAGCACAGTGGAGTGTAGTATGTACAGAGTAACCAGAAATACACAGCAGAGGCATATTCAATTCCATCAGGCCGATCAGTGGGGGATAACTAGCAGACAAAAAGGTAAGAACAAACCTAAACTAGTAGTGCCTTGCATAGTCCAAAAAAGCGCTGAGATGCGATATGGCGTCTCTGGTGGATGGCACCCATTTGTGTCAGAGGAGGCAAGATATAGACCCGACCCGCACACGTGCACGCTGACCCAACAACCAGTGTCACCCTAGCATTGTGAGAATGGGGAGGGGCCTCAAGACAGACAGTGAATTACGTCTGTAGAGAACACCCATGTCCCCACCAGGCCGGCTGCAGATGGAAAAACTCACGCTCCACGTCGTGACGCCAGCTGTGACGTCACTAGTGGAGCGGGATGGGTGGCGCCGATGCACTGTGGGAGCCCGCCCACCCCCCCTGCATCAAACACGACGGAGGGGGAGGGGGAGGGGGCACCCAGAGCGCTTCGCAGCTCCCGGCAATCAGGTACAAAAGCGGCCCTGGATGTGAACAGGCCACAACTTGTAATCATGGGCACGAAAGTGTCCAGAGTATGCAAGACCAGGGTACGGTACAAGACCATCCTAGTCGTGGAAACCTAACACAAAGGTAGCAGGGGAACACTGCCAAACCTGTCCATGAACCTCCATCCCTATACGAAGAGAAAAGAGGGGGGATTTTGGGACTTTAAATGAGGCACATATTGAAATGTGCCTCCATCCCTATTGCGGAAAATTATTGGACATTGTGGGACTTTAAATGAGGTCATGGACAAAGTGAAGGCAACTAGAATAAAAGTACATGTAATTGCAGAGAGAGGCGGTTCAACAAAGTAATGACTCCGGGGGGCGCCATACAAATGCCCCCCAAACTTTTCACATATTTATTTGTAAAGAATGTTAAAAAACATTTATCATTTTCCTTCCACTTTACAATTATGTGCCACTTTGTGTTGGTCTATCACATAAAATCCCAATAAAATACATTTCAGTTTTTGGTTGTAACATGACAAAATGTGGAACATTTCAAAGGGTATCAATACGCTTTCAAGGCACTGTACTGCTAGTTTAATCTAGATCAAGGGTCTCAAAACTTTCTATGCAAGGGGCCAGTTTACTGTCCTTCAGGCTTTAGGGGGGCTGGACTGTGGCCAGCAGGAGTTAAAAAATCCCCTGGCAACAGTGGGCATAAACAATGACCCATCAGTGGTTTTAACAAGAGGAAGAAGACACCATTGTTGGTATCAATGGGAAGAATAATGCCATCCATGGTGTCAGTGGGAGGATGGATGGGTGTCCAATCATTGGTGTCAGTTAGTGTAATAGAGCCCAATGGCCAGATAAAGGCATGCAAAGGGCCACATCTGGCCCCCAGGCAAAAGTTTGCAGACCACCTTAAAGTGGTTGTAAACCCTTACAAACCACTTTTCACTACAGGTAAGCCTATAATAAGGCTTACCTGTAGGTACTTTGGATATCTCCCAAACCTGCACGGCTTAGATATCTCCCAAACATGCGCACTGAAGCAACAGCTCGTTGGAAACATTGTTTCAGCTGATGTGCTGTGACTGGCGGCTTCCACGCGCATGCACAGGAGTGACGTCATTGCCGATCCGCCCAATCACAGCGCTGGAGCCCGCAAACCCGGAAGTAACATTTTGGGGACATGTCGCAGGTCACAGCGGTGTACAGGGACCGCTGCGGGGGCTTCGATCTAAGGTAAGTACTTCATAATGAGCTAGTATGCGATGCATACTAGCTCATTATGCCTTTGTCTTGCAGGTTTTTTTTTTTTGGATGGGTTTACAACCACTTTAAAGCGGTAGTAAACTGTCACAAACAAAAAAAGAAACGGGGCCCCCTGCAGATTTGTCAAAATGTACTAGTATGCACAGCATACTAGCACATTATGACAGACTTACCTGCACATGGAGCCCTCCAGCGCAGCATTGTCATGGCTCCCCGGTGCTTCCATCCAGGGCCGGTCCTGGCCGGGGTGCACGGGGTGCAGTGCACCCGGGCGCCACAGAGGTGGGGGCGCTGAAGCGCCAGAGTGCTCCCCTCCCTCCTCCTCCTCTCCATGTCGGCGGCTCTTTCCGCCGGTCACCGCAGCCGCCGCCGTCGCTGTGTCTCTTGCCTAAGCCCAGCCATCCCCCCTCCCTCCTCCTGTCAGAGGAGGAGAGCGGAACAAGCCACAGATCGTAGCGGCTGTGTCTCTGTGTGCAGAGAGACCAGCCGCGCAGTGACGTCATGGGGGGGGGCGGTCCGTTCCCAACGTGTTCCAGCTCTCCTCCTCCTGTGTAACTCCCGCCTCCTGCCCAAGCCTGACACGCTCAGTTCTCCACCCGGGCGACGCGGCTGTACACTGTCCTCTCCAGCTGCCGCCCGGGTGTTTTTTAATTAGCTCAATGGAGGGGAGGCTGCTTTGTCAGCGGTCTATACTAATGGAGGGGGGGTTTGTCCTGGGGGGGTCTATTCTAATGAAGGGGGGGTTGTCCTGGGGGGTCTATACTAATGAAGGGGGGGTTGTCCTGGGGGGTCTATTCTAATGAAGGGGGGGTTGTCCTGGGGGGTCTATACTAATGAAGGGGGGGTTGTCCTGGGGGGTCTATACTAATGGAGGGGGGGTGGTTTGTCTTGGGGGGGTCTGTACTAATGGAGGGGGGTGGTTTGTCCCGGGGGTCTGTACTAATGGAGGGGGTGGTTTGTCCTGGGGGTCTGTACTAATGGAGGGGGGGTGGTTTGTCTTGGGGGGGTCTATTCTAATGAAGGGGGGGTTGTCCTGGGGGTCTATACTAATGAAGGGGGGTTGTCCTGGGGGGTCTATATTAATGGAGGGGGGGTGGTTTGTCTTGGGGGGGTCTGTACTAATGGATGGGGGTGGTTTGTGCCGGGGGTCTGTACTAATGGAGGGGGTGGTTTGTCCTGGGGGTCTGTACTAATGGAGGGGGGTGGTTTGTCCGGGGGGGGTCTGTACTAATGGAGGGGGGGTAGTTTGTTCTGGGGGGTCTGTACTAATGAAGGGGGGTGGTTTGTCCTGGGGGTCTGTACTAATGGATGGGGGTGGTTTGTCCAGGGGGGTCTGTACTAATGGAGGGGGGGTGGTTTGTCCAGGGGGTCTGTACTAATGGAGGGGGGGTGGTTTGTTCCGGGGGGTCTGTACTAATAGAGAGGTGGTGGTTTGTCTTGGGGGGGGTCTGTACTAATGGAGGGGGGTGGTTTGTCCCGGGGGTCTGTACTAATGGAGGGGGGTGGTTTGTTTTAGAGGGGTCTGTACTAATGGAGGGGGGTGGTTTGTTTTGGGGGGTCTGTACTTATGGAGGGGGATGGTTTTGTACTAATGGAGGGGGTGGTTTGTCCTGAGGGGGGTCTGCACTAATGGAGGGGGTGGTTGTCCTGAGGGGGGTCTGTACTAATGGAGGGGTGTTTGGTTTGTCCTGAGGGGGGTCTATACTGATAGAGGGGGGTGTTTTGTCCTGGGGGGTCTATACTGATGGGGGGGTCTATACTGGGGGAGGGGTTTATACTTAGTGGGGGGTCTGCACTGACGGAGGGGGGTCTATACTTAGTGGAGGGGATCTGTACTGAGGGGCGACTATAGTTGGTGGAGGGGGGTGATACCATGTTTTACCGCACCAGGTGACACCCCTCTCCCTCTCCTCTTTGCGCGCGCGCTGCTGTACTAGTGAGCGGAGCACTATGTTTCTTCCCCCCGCCTTCATATTGGCCAGGGAAGAAAAAAAAAAGGAGCAAAGAGCAGGATTGTGGGACATGTAGTCCCGAGGACTGGCAGCCCCACTATAACACGGAAACTGCAGCCCACACAGCATGCTCAGCTGAATGGGAGAGAGAGAGCCAGGAGCCCGGGAAAGCTTTCAGGGAAGTACACCCAGGACTTCAGAGAGAGAGGACAGTGCTGAGGGAACACCATCAGAGAGAGAACCCCGCTGCCCTGCGCCACCAGAGGGAAAGTCACACAGCCTGGCGGAGAAAGGAATGGAGTCATTACAGGAATACACATCTGGGTGCTACTCAGCGGACTCGCCACGGGCAATTCAGAGTGAGCTGACTCCTGATTAGAGGAACCGTTGTTACTGTATCGCTGGGTCAGGTGAGAGGGCCGATCGGCCATTATCTACTAACGTCCATAGGAACTGCAGTCTCTGACCATCTCCTTTACTATGTCTGCAGTCTCTGACCAGCTCTTGTATTATGTCTGCAGTCTCTGATCATCTCCTGTATCATGTCTGCAGTCTCTGACCATCTCTTGTATCATGTCTGCAGTCTCTGACCATCTCCTGTACTATGTCTGCAGTCTCTGACCATCTCCTGTATTATATCTCCAGCCTCTGACCATCTCCTGTAGTATGTCTGCAGTCTCTGATCATCTCCTGTAATATGTCCGCATTCTCTGACCATCTCCTGTATTATGTCTGCAGTCTCGGGAAGCCGGCCGCCGCGTCCTTCACAACGGATGACTCATCAGCGGTCAGCGGGGTTCCAAAGCCGCCCTGGTGTGAACCAGGGCTAAATCGGGTGCAAGAATAAAAATAAACATAATCCACAGAGATCCGAACCACATGACCCGTGGGTTATCAAAGTGAAATTTAAATGACAAAGTAATTAATCATCCAGCAGCTAAGATAATAAGATGGCTACCACCAATGGGTGCCATCTTAATCAATGCGACTTAATTCGCAGGGGCACAAAAAAAAGTGTTCCTGCACTACTTTTATTTTTCTGTGATTTTGGTGCGATTTGAGTGCCATAGATTGCAATGTTAAATCATAAAAGTCGCAAGCAAGTCGCATCAGTGTGAACCGAGCCTTACAGTCCCGCAGCGGGACCCTTTCACATGTTCTGCAGTGCCCCCCTTTCTGCCGTCTTGGGGTTCTACCACTGTGGCGGAACGCCAGGGCCCGGTTGCAAGTGTGATCTTTGCGACCCTGGTAGTTCCACCACGGCACTACGGTGATTTTCGGCTTCCACTGGGATCCCACCGGTAAGGCACAAACATACATACATACATACGTTGGTCTACGCTGGTTCAATGTCCCCATGTAGAAATATCCATACCCGCAAATCAGCTTTAAACTTAGTGATAACTGAAATCTCAGCCTTAGAAAAATGGGGGCGGAGAGCTGAAGTCACACTCTATAGAGCTCAGAGCTGATTGGAGGGGAGGGACCCCCCCTCCCTCCCTCCACACAGCACACAGGAACAGAGCTGAGGCTGCCAATCACAGGCTGTGTGTTGGAGATCCCTCCCATGTCACCTTTGTATCTCTTGGTATCAGAAAAACTTGTCAGAAGTGACTCATGCTGATAGCAGAGGAAGGAGGCAGCATGCAGAAATCACACTCAGTGCTCTGGATTCAGACAAGTACACACTATAGAGGGATACGCTTTGTTCATATTTGTTCATATTTCATGTCTGAGGTTTACAACCACTTTAAAGCAATTCAAAAATTGCATTTCTAGAACACTCCATGTGAATAAGAGTTTCTGTAATGGTTCTTAATATAAAAAGGTTGAAAGTTGGACATACAGAGACATAAATCACTCAACTCTCAGACGGCTTTCATTGGGATCAGTGTATTACTCCTAGGGACGTCCAGGGATGGGACAAGGGGGTGGGCAGAAGGGGACGCTGCTCTGGGCGTAGCATGCATCGTTGAGAAGGAGGCGCTGCAAGTTCCTTCTACTATAATGCTGATAGCAGTAGTGACAGTGGCATCAATACTTCTGTCAGCCCAGAGCTGGAAGTGGCAAGGAGAGGTGGGGAGGGTCGGGAGGAGGTGTGGGCTGTGATCTCTCCCCCTCCTCCTCATAAGCTTGCACTGTGCACTTAATGAGGGGGGGGGGGCACAATTAGGCATCTTTGCCCTGTGCACTGGATGTTCTTGTCCCGATACTGGGAACATCCATACTAATGGGGGAAAACCATTATTGAGAAAATACTCAACCAATGACTGGAAGCTTCGACATTATCATCTGCAGCAAAAAGATTCGGGCCGGCAGAATTTCCAAAGAAAAGGAGAAAGACCAAATCAACAAAATAACATGTGATATAGAGACCTTAGATTGCAAGCTCCTCGAGGACAGGGAGTGATGTAATGTACAGTATGTGAAGTGCTGCACAAATTGTCAGCGTTATATAAATATCTGTAATATATTAATAAATATATAAATAAAAAATAATATAAATAATAAAAAAATAATAATAATAAAAAAGCTAAATAATAAATATAGTAATAAATAATGCAATGACTGGTCACACACTTGTACTTTCGCATCTTCAATAAATATTTTAACAATTCATCAAGTGAGACTTATTATTGACACCAGGCGCTATTTCACATTCACCCAAAATGTCTTCTGCTGAAATGACCCAATCGTCATGTCAGCAGCCCCAGACCCCCAAGGGAGTCTTTCATCACCATCTACCATTGAGTGACAACCTACAGGAAGTGACACCTTCCATATTCTACACGGAGAGACCTACCAGTAACCAATTACCAGGTAAACCAGTCCAGCACTGTCCCCCACTAACTTCAGAGGTTCACAGTCACACTGCAGAACTGTAACAAAGAATGATTGCCAAGTAGGACATCACATCCCTGCACTGTCCTCTAAGCTGGGGGTTCTCCACCTCACTGAGATCTGGGAACAATACATTTTTCCAGAACCTTCCATGCCCCAACAGTATGGGAAAGCAAAGTATGCACTGAAATGCTGGAAGGCTCTGGATGGGACTGAGTGTCACTGTGGGGTTAATGGTGGTTCTGGAGGGGGTTACAGGATTTTAAAGACTTAGTGGCCCTGTAGGGGATGAGGTTTCTGGAGGGGTCTGGTGTCTCTCCAGGAGACATTGTAGGGAGACTGGGGGCTTTGTAGGGGTACTAGGGGATTACTGGAAGCTACTGCAGAGGCTAGGAGGACCTGTGAAGACATTGTTGGAGGCTGGAGGGACTATGAGAGGCTGGAGGCTCTGCAGCTGGCTCTCCAGAAGGCTGGGGGCTTTGCAGGGGCACTGGGGGATGTCTGGAGGGCACTGCAGGGGCTAGGAGGACCTGTGAAGACACTGTTGGAGGCTGAAAGGGATTATGGGGGTCTGAAGGCTCTGCAGCTGGCTAGGGGCACTAAGGGAGGGCTTTGCAGGAGCACTATGGGAGCTTGCTGTGCACACTGCTCTTATACTAGGTGAGGTCTGGGTGTTCTAGGCCTAATGGTGCGAGAAGAACCCCAAATATATGAGTGAACAGTGGTAGCAGGATCCCTGTAAACCGGTAGACCGTGGGAGAAGGACCCAATGCACTGGTGGTGGACAGTGGGAGAAGGACCTTGTAAACCGGTAGACAGTGGGAGAAGGACCCCATGCACTGGTGGTGGACTGCAGGAGAAGGACCACATACCTTGGTGAACAATGAGAGCAGGATCTCCCTAAACTGGTAGACAGTGGGAGAAGGACCCCATGCACTGGTGGTGGACAGTGGAAGAAGGACCCTGTAAACCGGTAGACAGACAATGATAGCAGGATCCCCGTAAACTGGTAGACTGTGGGAGAAGGACCCAATGCACTGGTGGTGAACAGTGGAAGAAGGGCCCTGTGCACTGGTGGTGGACAGTGGGAGAAGGACCTTGTAAACCGGTAGACAGTGGGAGAAGGACCCCATGCACTGGTGGTGGACAGTGGAAGAAGGACCCTGTAAACCGGTAGACAGACAATGATAGCAGGATCCCCGTAAACTGGTAGACTGTGGGAGAAGGACCCAATGCACTGGTGGTGAACAGTGGAAGAAGGGCCCTGTGCACTGGTGGTGGACAGTGGGAGAAGGACCTTAGAAACCGGTAGACAGTGGGAGAAGGACCCCATGCACTGGTGGTGGACTGTGGGAGAAGGAACCTATAAACCGGTAGCTAGTGGGAGAATGAACCCATGCACTGGTGGTGGACAGTGGGAGAAGGACCACATACCTGGGAGGACAGTGGGAGCAGGATCCCCGTAAACTGGTAGACAGTGGGAGAAGGACCCCATGCACCGGTAGTGGACATTGGAAGAAGAAGGACCCCGTAAACCGGTAGACAGTGGGAGCAGGATCCCCGTAAACTAGTAGACAGTGGTAGAAGGACCCCATAAACCAGGAGACAATGGGAGAAGGACCCCATGCACTGGTGGTAGACAGTGGAAGAAGGACCCTGTAAACTGGTAAACAGTGGGAGCAGGATAGCTGTAAACTGGTGGACTGGTGGAGAAGAGCCCCGGTGCATCAGTGGACAGTGGGAGAAGGACCACATGCACTGGTGGTGGACAGTGGAAGAAGGACCCCATAAACTGGTAGACAGCGGGAGAAGGACACCACGCACTGGTGGTGGACAGTGGAAGAAGGACCCTGTAAACCGGTAAACACTGGGAGCAGGATCCCTGTAAACTAGTGGACTGGTGGAGAAGAACCCTGGTGCATCAGTGGACAGTGGGAGAAGGACCCCATAAAGCGGTAGACAGAGGGAGAAGGACCCCATGCACTGGTGGTGGGCAGTGGAAGAAGGACCATGTAAACCAGTAGACATTGGGAATAGGATAGCTGTAAACTAGTGGACTGGTGGAGAAGAACCCCACTACTTCAGTAGACAGTGGGGGAATGATCACAGTACACCAGAGGACAGTGGGAGAAAGGTCTCTTAAATTCTTGGTCAACGAGTGAAGGGACCCTCTTACATTTGTGGTCAGTGAAAGAGGTGCACTATAGATTATTGGTCAATACAGGATCTCCTTACACTGGTGGTCCCACTGATGATCAGGCAGGAAATTAGGAAAGCACTGCTCAATGAACTCCTAGCAACCTCTGGAGAAACCAAAGGGATTCACCAATTTCCAACTTTGTGCAACAGAAGATCTCAAATAAGAAAAAAATAAGTCACACATAAAACCTTTATTGATCAAGAGTTATCACCACTACACTTGTGGTAAGTCATGACTGCATGTGGTTCTCAACCTGTGGCCCGTGTACCCAAGGTGGTACTTATATTGGGTTCAGGGGTTACCTCTGCTTTCCAAAGTAAACAAACTTAACAGTTCAGTGATTTGAAAATCGATACCAAATATGTAAAAAAAAAAATCAAAGTACAGATTTTTAACGGCAGTTTATAAAACATTTGCACACAATTAGTACTTTTAATAAATGTATACATAACAAGAGGCGCCTGGAATAAATGTGACCTGACCCATGGAGTACTCGGCAAGCACAGACTTTCATAAAATGAGGGCATGCTTTAAAAACACAAAGCTTAGTCAATTTATTAATACAAACTTAAAAAAAAAAAACACACACACACAAAGCCGTCACAGGTACCTGTAAAATTGCAGCTGGCGTTTGGGACTTCCATATCGAGCACTTTGGAAGCATGAAGGGAGAGAGAGAAAAATATTCCACATATCACACAGCAAATACTTCAATATGAAGTCCTGGGTGGTGATCAATACAGACAACTGACAATGGGATTACCTTGTACAACATCGCCACCTACTGACCGATCAGCAAACTGACAAATCCAAAGAACTACACAGATCTGAACATAGATTGTAGAGAAGTACCATTGGGCTTCATCTGGTGATATTCCATCACATTAAACTGGAACTATTCTGTATGTTGAGAACGTTTTTCTGCTCATCAAAATAGCTTCCTCAGCTCTAATGAGTATCAGGAACATCGGCATTTATATTCACAGATCTAACATCTCTACCCTGGTAAAACCATACAGTTTGATCGATGAACACCTGATCCAGATGTCCTGCCACCAGGGGATTGAATTACGCAATAAGAACAGAAGCATGTTTACATCGTTTCACACCTTTCATTCTGTTCTTAGAAATCGACATTTGTCTTGACACATTCCATGGTGACTGGATTAAGGTGATTATAAATTATTCTGAAGCTCATTGGAACAACTCCTGATGGACATTGTGCCATGTATACAACAGTAATTATACCAAACAATTTACTTACCCCAAAATCTACATATACCTGATTATCTTTAAAGCTGAATTTTACCCCTGCATCAATACACCCCCACCCCCCTGCCATGTGCAAAAATCCAGGGCATGCTCAGACATGCCATGGGTCTCTGCCAAGTATTTGGGACCTGGGAGACACGCAGCATATCTACGGACCTCTGCACATTAGCACAGGTGTGGCTAGTCTCTACTATATAGAGATTATGGTACTTACATGGACAACAACACTTAAATAAGCTAAAATAGTATTTTCATTACAGCAATTTAGTAAAACATACACAAAGATTGTGCCACAATAAGGCACTAAAACTGCTCTCCATTGAATGGATAATTACATAGTGATACAATGTAATACTGGATATAAGGGATATACAATGTAATACTGACACATAATTACACATAGGTTGGACTTGATGGACTTGTGTCTTTTTTCAACCTCACCTACTATGTAACTATGTAACTATGATACCAAGAGGCTGATACTCATGGTTTATCTCTATCACACAGAGTATATCCATATCTTCTTAACATGTTTCGCGGTAATATCCGCTTTCTCAGCAGTATTTTAGAGAGCAAACATATCTATAAAAAGACAACTGGTATAACAAATGCAATAACGAAATCATTACAGTGGAGGTAAGTATTATGTTTGTACATGAAGATCCAGATGAGGGGTTGCAGAAAACTTACCCATCACCCAGGGAGTGACTACACGTGGCGCACCACAATACTTTTGGTTATGTGCTTGGGGTCTCCCATGTGACCTTTTACATCTTTAATTTAAAAAAAAAAGGGTTTTATTTGCCAAATGTACATACATAGTATAGAACAAGACCTTTTACATCTTTTGATGTCCCTTGCCATAATGCTCCCACACTCGCCGGGATAGACGTGTTTCATGGTTCTCCACATGGAGTCACTCCCTGGGTAATGGGTAGGTTTTCTGCAGCCCTCCTCTGGATCTTCATATTCAAACATATTAATTACTGCTACTGTATTGATTTCTTTATTACATTTGTTATACCCGTTATTGTCTTTATATAGATAAGTTTGCTCTATAAAATACTCCTGAGGAAGCGGACATTACCAGGAAACATGTTGAGAAGATATGGATATACTATGTGATAGACCTTTTGGTCTGCAACAAAAATACTGTTTTAGACTATTTACATGTTGTTGTCCATGCAAGTACCATTGAAGTCCATGACAGCTTCCAAATATATACTTTCTGTAATGATTCCAGGATGTAGGTACTCATAATTGTGATATACTTATTGGCACTATATATATATATATACATATATACTATATATATAGGAATTATAGTAAAGACATACTGACACTGGCGACGCGTCTGCACGTGTGCCAAATCTTGCAGTGTGCATGCCCCCTCGGTATCCCCGTCTCTAGGGATAGGTGTGATGTGGCTATCCCAGGAGGCAGAGGGACCTGGACGAGGCCAGAAAGCAGCCCAAAAAGGTACTATAGTTCGCAGACAATAATTCAACTTTTTCTAGTTTTGTAAGGGGGGGGGTTAATGATTGGAGAAAAGGTTGTTTAATGTGTTAAGGTCTACTTGATATCCTGATGAAGCCCCCGAAACGTGTTGACTTTGTGTACCATCTTCCATTTGATTTTACATTGGATTAAACTTGCATCTGGACTATAAGATCGCAGCATGGCGCTTCAATGATCACTCATTCATTACAGCTGAGGAAGCGGTTTGGATAAGCAGAGAAATGCCTTCAAAAGTCTAGTCAACCACCACCAGGTACTATTAGCTCTACCTTGACCGGGAACTCTCTTCAAAAATGCTCAATAGGAATGGTTTGCATGCCCCCCCCCCCCCCTCCACACCTCATATCCAAAAATCAGAAATAACCCCCCCCCCCCCCCCCAATGTCTGAGACAATGGTGGCAGTGAGGCACACATTAAGGGGGCATTGTTGTATTAGGAAAGGTTCTACAGTGCTTCACATTGGTCTAGTGCAGTGGTTCTCAACATCCGTCCTCAGTACTCAAGTACCCCCCCCCCCCCCCCAATGGGCCATGTTCTGGGATCTTCCCTTAGATAAAATAGGTCTTATCAATACCCCATCATTGATATTGATTCAAAGCAGCTGTGCAAAGTAAAGGAAAACCTGAACACATGGACCGTTGGGGATACTTGAGGACTGAGGCTGAGAACCACTGGTCTAGTGGAGGGCTTTCTGGTTCTTTTTTAGCTCACTTTCACCAGAACCTGTCTGGTTATAAAGTCAAAAATGAAATTAACAGGAAAAGTCAACAGGCAGTTGAGCCCTTGTTTTACTACTCCTTATCCCAACCACTGAGCCGCAAGTTACCACTGCCAGTAGAACTTCTACAACTTGCATTTGGCAAGCAGCACCTCCACCAAACGTGACCCATTCAAGTGAAAAGGACTGGCCCGGTGTGGTTGAAACAGGTATTTAAGGGGTGAGCCGCCTGTCAAATGCCCCTGAAAAGTGATACACCACAGAAATGTATTTCAGAAGAGCAGCAAATACTGCTACACATGTAAATGAGCCCCAATAGGATGTGCCACCGGTCAGCGTGCAGCCATATTCCGCTGCTGTCACCATTAGGAAATCCTCTCAGCCACTGCTGGAGGGAGTGCATGTAGACCGAAAATAACTGCAACTAAAGTATGAAAAAACAAGAAAAAAAGACAACTGTCTGTAAGGGGCGGTACTTTACCAAACCAAATGTCACCCAGTTAACAAATCACCTCTTCTTTAAAAGTAAAACAGGGGTCTGCAAACTTTTTAAACAAGGGGCCAGTTTACTGTCCTTCAAACTTTAGGGGGGCCAGACTGTGGCCAGGGGGGAGTATAGAAGTGGCTTGCTGTCAATGGGAGTACAGTTGAGGCCAAAAGTTTTGAGAAAGACTCAAATATTAATTTTCACAAAGTTTGCTGCTTCAGTTTTTTATGATGGAAATTTGCATCTACTCCGGAATGTTATGAAAAGCGATCAGATGAATTGTAATTAATTGCAAAGTCTCCTCTTTGACATGAAATCGAACCGAATCCCATAAAAAACATTTCCACTGCATTTGTGAAGAAGGCTTCAGGGCACCCAAGAAAGTCAAGCAGGCGCCAGGGCCGTCTCCTATAGTGGATTCAGCTGCGGGATCGGGGCACCACCGGTGCATGGAGGGGGGTGATCGGGGCAACACCGGTGCAGAGGGGGAGATCAGGGCACCACCGGTGCGGAGTTTGCTCAGGAATGGCAGCCGGCAGGTGTGAGGACATCGGCACACACAGTGAGGAGAAGACTTTTGGAGGATGGTCTGGTGTCAAGAAGGGCAGAAAAGAAGCCGCTTCTCTCCATGAAAAACACCAGGGACAGACTGATATTCTACAAAAGGTACAGAGATTGGACTGCTGAGGTCTGGGGGAAAGGTCCCCTGATTGTTTGGGGCATCCGGGAAAAAATCCTTGCCTGGAGAAGGTGGGGCGCTCCCATCAGTCCTGTGTCATGCCAACAAGTAAAGCATCCTGAGACCATTCATGTGTGGGCTCGCTTCTCAGACAAGGGAGTGGGGGGGGGGGGGGGGGGGGCTCACTCACAATTTTTCCTAAGAACACCGCCATGAATAAAGTACGGTACAAAAACGTCCTCCGAGAGCAACTTCTCCCAACCATCCAAGGACAGTTTGGTGAGGAACAATGCCTTTTCCAGCATGATGGAGAACCTTGCCATAAGTCATAACTAAGTGGCTTGGAGGAACAGAACATGGAAATTTTGGGTCCATGGCCAGGAAACTCCCCAGACCTTATTCCCATTGAGAACTTGGCGGTGAACCAAAAAACCCCACAAATTCAGAGAAACTCCAAGCATTGATGATGCAAGGATGGGGGGGGGGGGGGGGGCAATCAGTCGGGGTGTGGACCAGAAGTTGAGTGACAGCATGCCGGGGGGGATTGCAAAGGTCTTGAAAACGAAAAGGTCAACACTGCAAATATTGACTCTTTTCATAAACTTCATGTAAATGTCAATAAAAAACTTATGAAATACTGGTAATTATACTTCAGTATCCCATAGTAATATATGACAGAAAGATCTACAAAAACTGAGGCAGAAGACTTTGTGAAAATTAATATTTGTGTCGTTCTCAAAACTTTTGACCATGGCTGTAGACCATGTTCTCTCTTTCGATAAGGGGGAGGAATACTGTCCTATTGTTGGTGTCAGTGGGAGGAATAGTGCCCCATCATTGGTGTCAGTGAAAGGAATAGTGCCCCATCATTGGTCTCAGTTGGGAGGAATAGTGCCCCATCATTGTGTCAGTTGGAAGGAATAGTGCCCCATCATTGGTGACAGTTGGGAGGAATAGTACCCCATCATTGGTGTCAATTGGGAGGAATAGTGCCCCATCATTGGTGTCAGTTGGAAGGAATAGTGCCCCATCATTGGTGACAGTTGGGAGGAATAGTACCCCATCATTGGTGTCAGTTGGGAGGAATAGTGCCCCATCATTGGTGACAGTTGGGAGGAATAGTGCCCCATCATTGGTGTCAGTTGGGAGGAATAGTGCCCCATCATTGGTGTCAGTTTGAAGGAATAGTGCCCCATCATTGGTGTCAGTGGGAGTAATAGTGCCCCATCATTGGTGTCAATGGGAGGAATAGTGCCCCATCGTTGGTGTCAGTGGGAGGAATAGTGTCCCATCGTTGGTGTCAGTGGAAGTACTAGTGCCCCGTTATTGGTGTCAGTGGGAGGAATAGTGCCCCATCATTGGTGTCAGTTGGGAGGAATAGTGCCCCATCATTGGTGTCAGTGGGAGGAATAGTGCCCCCTCATTGGTGTCAGTGGGAGGAATAATTCCCCATCATTGGTGTCAGTGGGAGGAATAGTGCCCCATCATTGGTTTTAATAGAAGGAATAGTGTCTCGTCATTGGTTTTAGTGGGAAGAATAGTACCCATCACTGGTGTCAGTTGGGAGGAATAGTGCCCCATCATTGGTGTCAGTGGGAGGAATAGTGCCCCATCAGTGGTGTCAATGGGAGGAATAGTGCCCCATCATTGGTATCAGTGGGAGGAATAGTGCCCCATCATTGGTGTCAGTGGGAGGAATAGTGCCCCATCAGTGGTGTCAATGGGAGGAATAGTGCCCCATCATTGGTATCAGTGGGAGGAATAGTGCCCCATCATTGGTATCAGTGGGAGGAATAGTGCCCCATCATTGGTGTCAGTGGGAGGAATAGTGCTCCATCATTGGTGTCAGTGGGAGGAATAGTGCTCCATCATTGGTGTCAGTAGAAGGAATAGTGCCCTATCATTGGTGTCAGTGAGAGGAATAGTTCCCCATCATTGGTGTCAGTGGGAGGAATAGAGCCCCACCCATCATTGGAGCACAGGTGTGTCAGGAGGAGGCTGTCTGTCTGGAGCTGCTGCAGATCCGTGTGAGAGGGGACTGGTGAGGAAATCTATCCCAGCTCTCCTGGCCCCTTTCTGGGGAAGCCATGGAGGCCAGCAGGGCCTCTCCTGCTGGAAGCTCTCAGCCATCTCCTGGGCCATCAGGTGACATACCTTCCTCTGTACAAACCATGGCTTGTGATCTTTCTGCCCCTGGTAAGGATGAAGGCTCAGAGGCAATTCAGGAGCGAGTGGTGGCCGGGATTAAAGCCCTGAATAGAGAAAGAGACAAGCTCTATAAACTGAGAGCGGAGCTGAAGCGCCTGAGAAGGCAGCGTGAGGGCTTGCACAGCCAGAAACGAGGGTCCATGGATCCGGAGATCCAACTGGCCAAGGTCCGGGTGGAACATCAGGAGACCATTGTGTCCATCATGGAAGGAAGAGATGGGCCATTTAAGGAAAAGTTTTACAATGATAAAAGGTTTGCGAGGATGACAAAGATGGAGGTGGAGGAGGAGACCCCCAGTTCTGACCCCCTGCCCCCTCAGGTAGAGGTAAGCAGCCCCATGCCTTCCCAGGACTCAGGAGGCATGCTCAGGGCCATCCAGGTAATGGAGTCTCCTATGCGGGGGGATCAGCTGGCATTTAATAATGAGGACATTACAGACAATGTGCCTGACAAGGTAAAGCCTGTCAAGTCCCATATTGTGGATAAAACAATTTTTGTGCCATTCAACACTGTGACTGATACAGACAATGTGCCCAGTGAGAGTCAGGCTGCTAGTCCTATCTGTAGTAATGCTGTGCCTGCTGATGCTGCAGTACAGCAAAGTTTGCCTTTAAAAAATGACATTCCTGCAGATGAACTACAAGATTCAGCAGAGCCTATTAACCCCCCTTTGGCTGAAGCTGTTTGCCCCACAGCTGCTGAGGACTCTACAGCACAGCTTCAGGAGACAGCTGATATTGCAGCAGAAACTGTGATTATTCCTGATGGGAATGTGAAGTTTTGTGTGACTGATAAAAATCATCCCAGTACCAGTGTGATGAACAATGGTCCCAGTTCAAGTGTGGACAGTCCTACCAACTCCATTCAAGCAGTGAATAATAATAGTAATGTACAGACTGCTATGACTTCAGTGTGGGGCCTTGGCCCTGAAAAACTTACCTTTGCTCAGGTGGTACGCTCTGCTCCTGGTAGCTCTGCCCCCAAGCGGGGTTTTCCCCTACAGGCTACCACTTTGAGCACCCCAGGATCTGGTCTTGGGTCTCTGGCTTCTGCTGGGGGTCCCAGACGTAATGTTGTTATTCTGAAATGGGAAGGTGGTGCGATCCCTCCAGCACGGCGTGCAGTGGTGGACATGATTTTAGAGATGGGTTTTGGGGCAAATGATCTGTATGCCTTTATACATGTAGCTGGGACACGGGATTATACAGTTAGCTTCACCAGGCCAGAGGGTCTTGACCTGTTCTGGGAGAGATATGAGGCTCGGTGCAGGTCAAGACCTGAATGGGAAGGTCTGGCCCCAGTTGCAGTTTCTCAGAGGTCTACAGTAAAAAAAATCACAATTATCCTCACTAATGAGAGTGTCCCTGCCCGGGATCTAGAGGTTTGGTTAAGGAACTATGGGGAGGTTTTGACCAAGCCCAATAAAATCCTTGATGAGCGTAACATCTGGACTGGGGGTTGGTCGGTTACAGTCAGGTTGGCCAGGGATGGGAATGTTGTCCGTCACCTGCCCTCCTCAGCTTTTATAGGGAGGGATAGGATGACTGTTTTTTACCCTGGTCAGCCGAAGCTGTGTCACCGCTGTGGAGAAAAGGGGCATTTGAGTTCCTCCTGTTCAGCCTTGATATGTTCAGTGTGTCGGGGTCAGGGTCATATGGCTAAGGACTGCACCGAAATGATCAGGTGCAACCTGTGCCTGCGCCTTGGCCACCCCTACAGCAGATGTCCTGAAGCCTGGCACAATATGGAGAAGGAGGTAATTGATGACATGTCAAGGCTGGACAGGATGGAGGGTGAGGCCCCTGGTGTACCATCCTCCTCTGCGGTGACTGACTCCCCTGGTCCTGCTCAGGATCCCTCTCCAGTTCCTGTGGCCACCCCTCATGTGTCTGTAAGTATTCCTTCTGTATCTGTATCTGTGTCCCCCCAGCCTACTGTATCCCCTCCTCTTGTGTCAGAACCTTCCAAGTCTGTGCCCCCTGAGTCAGTTCCCCCCCAGGAGTCTACCCCTCCTAAGTCTGATTCAAAGGGAGCAACCCCCCCACCAGCAGTGGTAGTGGGTACTAAAAAGGTTGCTTCTTCCTCTGTAAAGAAGTCTTCTGTAAAGACTTCACAGAAAAAAGTAAGAGATGAGGGCATCTCTGAAGCTGACCTGCAGTACCTGGAGGAGAGAAGGAAGGTTGGGAAGCGGAAGAAGCAGGTGGTGAGGACAGAACAGGCTCCAGTGCCTGTCTCCAACCGGTATAGGTCCTCTAATTGGGATATCTCTTCATCTGGAGCTTCTTCGGAGCGAAGTTCTGATTCTGAGATGGAGTTTGAGGCGGCCTCAAGAAAGAGAGAGGCTTCTGGTGATGAGCAGCAGAGGGGAGCTAAGAAGCAAACCACCCAATAACCCAAATGGCGGTTCCCCCTCCGTTAAAAGTGGTGACAATAAATGTCGCCAGCATTAAGTCAGTAAGAGCTCGTTCTATGGCCTTCTTTTTGTTCAGCCAATTAGATGCTGAAATTTTATTTTTGCAAGAGACTAGGCTCATCTCCTTGGCAGATATTCATATGGCCAAGAGAGAGTGGAGGTATGGTCCATCTTACTGGTCTCTTGCGGCCGAGCCTTACGGCGGTGTGGCGGTGTTGTTTAAAACCGGCATGGTAACTGTCCGGCGGGTTATTGAGGTGGAGATTGGGAGATGTATGGTCTTAGACGTCCTTGTGGGAGGGCAGGACCTGCGCCTAATTAATGTTTATGGACCGCACACAAAGTGGGACAGGAAATGCCTTTTTACAAGGATCAAGCCATTTCTTTTTACATCCCGGCAAGTGGTCTTTGGAGGTGACTTTAATACAGTAACTAGGCCCAAGGACAGGAAGGACTTCAAGGACAGGCTGGGATATGATAGCGTTTTTTTAAATAGTATGGTTAGGGATGCTGGTCTTGTGGATGTGCACATTAAGCACCTCCCGGATGACACTGGGTTCACCTTTCATCGAGGTAATAGTCAGAGTAGAATAGATAGGTTTTTTTTGAAGGAGACCTCTGCTTTCTCACCCCCAGTGGTGCAGGCAGTAGAGTTCTCTGATCACTGTATGCTATCTGTGGTCCTGAATGCTTCAGACGCCCCTCAGAGGGGCAAGGGCATCTGGAGATTGAATTCGACTCTACTCAAGGAAGAACATGTTAGACAATCCTTTGAGGAATTCTTTCAGGCACAGGTGACCATCCTGGACTTTTGTAGCAGCAAGGCTGAGTGGTGGGAGCTGACCAAAAAGAGGATCGCTGGATTCTTCAGGGGCCTAACCAATAGAAAGCAGTTTAATAAATACATGACCTACCAACGTTTACGGAGGAAGCTGGATATTCTTGTCTCGAGAGGAGGAGATCCTGGGGCAATCTCCGAAGTGAAACTCCTTCTCAGGAAGTGTCAATATGACCGGCATGCCTCTTTGGTTCTGGAGAGGGACTATGGGAAGTACCACTCGCCTGACCCTTACCAGAACTGCAAACAAGGTGTAGCTGTTAAAACGGTCGTTGGCCTTAAGGACAGTACAGGTTCCTTGACAAAGTCCAGGTCAGGGATTCTGGAGGTCGTGAGGTCCTTTTATGCTGACCTTCTTGGGAGGAAAGAGCTTGACCGTGACAAGATGGAAAGCTTTTTGGACTCTACTCCAGGTCTAAATGATGAAGATGTCCCATTGATGAATTTGACAGAGGAGATCACAGTTGAAGAGGTGATAAGGGCAATTGAACAGCTTGCCATCAAAAAGTCACCTGGACCGGATGGCTTGACGGCTGAGTTTTACAAAGCTTTTAAGTCTATTCTGGCCCCACATTTGGTAGAGGTTTTTAACAGTTGCCTTGCTGAGGGGGTACTTCCCTCTTCCATGAGGCACTCAGCTGTGATTCTTCTTTCAAAGGGTAAAGATCCTTCGATAGTTGAGAATTGGCGCCCCATCAGCCTTCTTAATGTCGATAGAAAGATACTGGCAAAGATCATTTTCTGGCGCCTATCGTCAGTAGCAGAGTCTTTGCTTTCTCGCCATCAGCACTGTTCGGCCCAGGGTAGGTGCACCTTCACAGCAGTTTTAGCTGTCCGGGAGGCCTTGGAGCGGTGCAGGGCTGCAGGCTGGGGAAAGTATTTGCTGACATTGGATCAGGCAAAGGCTTTTGATCGTGTTAACCATGAGTACCTGTGGTTGCTCCTTAGTAAGTACGGTCTGCCGGGTGGTTTTGTCGATTGGTTAAAAGTCTTGTATGAGGGGGCAGAGAGCTTTCCTCTTGTTAATGGTTGGGTTGGGCAGTCCTTTGAGGTTGGCTCCGGGGTGCGCCAGGGTTGTCCCCTGAGTCCCCTGCTCTATGTGTTTGCAATCGACCCCTTCATCAGGAGGCTAGAGAGCGGCATGTTGTGTGGGGTGCCAGTGGGGCTTCCGGGTGAGCCGCCTTTGAGGGTTGTTGCCTATGCGGACGATGTGTCTGTGATTGTCACTGGGGCGGATGAAGCAGAGGAGGTGGTCTCTCTGACATCACGGTATTCTGAAGCATCAGGCTCCAAGATCAATCAGGAAAAGAGTGAAGTTTTCTGGATGGGAAAGGAAGGTGAGGGGTTTGATCTCCCGGACACCTTTCCAGTGCCCCAGGAAAGAATTAAGATTTTAGGCATTGAATTTGGACCTGGCGATTATGGCCTCAAAAACTGGGAAGGCAGACTGGAAATTGCCAATACTAAGGTGGTCAGCTGGAAGAGATGGAAGTTATCTATGAGGGAAAGGGTTGATCTGATTAAGACTTACCTGATTCCGATCTTCTTGTATGTCAGCTTTGTCTGCATCTTGCCAGTGTCTCTCTATGCTAGGGTCAGTAGTGTGTTCTTCCAGATGTTGTGGGGGAACAGACTGAACCCCATCAAGAGGAATGTCACCTATCTATCCAGGAGGGAGGGTGGCTTAGGTATGGTCAACCCAGTTCTTTTCTTTTCACTGCTTTTTCTCAAGTTTAATATTGGTAATATGCTTGCAGTGGGACCTCCTGGATGGGCAGGCATATTTAGATCTTGGTTTAGGCCTTTTCTACGACTTTGGGAAGAAGGTGGCCAAGTGAAGAATCTCAGGGGTCATCGTGGTCAGCTACCAGCCTATGTCGCTCCGTGCCTGAAGTTACTACGGCAGTGGCGATTGTCGGCTGAAGATCTCAGATCGGTTCCGAGGAAAGTCCTTATGAGTCGAGTCTTGAGCGAAGTCTTTCATGACCCACTGGCCTTAAGGGATTGCCCAGGCCCAGTTTTGAGGGCAGGGTTAAGACTTATTAATTTGGACAGAGTACCCCCTAAATTCAGGGATCTGGCCTGGTTGTGCTTCCATGGGAGACTCTATGTTAGGGGCAATTTGAAATTCCGCAGTGGGGTGGATCGTAGCTGTCCTCGGGAGGAGTGTGCAGGTGAGGAGGAGACTATGGACCATTTTCTGCTTCATTGCCCTTTTAACATAGAGGTGTACAAACAGGTGGGACGGGCCCTCGGTGTCCCTTTCCTCTCCAGGCTGGGTTATGCTGAGTGGGTGTATGGAGCATTCAATACTGGTGGGGTTTTTTGTTTAGATACACTTTTTCTAGTTAGCCTAGTAGTCCGTTATTTCACTTGGAATGCACGGTGTCAGGTCTGCATTCGGCGTAAAATCCTTCCTGTTCAGGTGGTGGTGTATGACATTCTGCATGAGGTGGAGAAGATTCGGGTACTTGAGAGAGACAAGCGGAGTCAGGGGGCTTGGTTGAAGGCGTGGAGGGGTTTCAAGCCTCCCTGACTGCCAGGAGTCTCTTTCCCGGGTGTGGCTGTCTGTCTCTTATCACCCTAGATTATTTTTTTTTTTTTGGATTAATTTTTGATAAATGGCTGCGTACATAGGTGATGGGTTGTGCCTCTTAGGCCCTCTCTGCTGCTTTATGTAAATAATTTTGGTAGTGGATTATGTATATATTGTATATATTCTGAACATGGATGTGTATTCCTTGGATTTCTGTTGAAGTTTTGTACTATGGTTTTGTTTTTTACTTTTGTATAAAATTGGTTGCTTGATTCTTTTAATAAAAGATCAATAGAGCCCCACCCATCATTGGAGCACAGGTGTGTCAGGAGGAGGCTGTCTCTCTGGAGCTGCTGCAGATCCGTGTGAGAGGGGACTGGTGAGGAAATCTATCCCAGCTCTCCTGGCCCCTTTCTGGGGAAGCCATGGAGGCCAGCAGGGCCTCTCCTGCTGGAAGCTCTCAGCCATCTCCTGGGCCATCAGGTGACATACCTTCCTCTGTACAAACCATGGCTTGTGATCTTTCTGCCCCTGGTAAGGATGAAGGCTCAGAGGCAATTCAGGAGCGAGTGGTGGCCGGGATTAAAGCCCTGAATAGAGAAAGAGACAAGCTCTATAAACTGAGAGCGGAGCTGAAGCGCCTGAGAAGGCAGCGTGAGGGCTTGCACAGCCAGAAACGAGGGTCCATGGATCCGGAGATCCAACTGGCCAAGGTCCGGGTGGAACATCAGGAGACCATTGTGTCCATCATGGAAGGAAGAGATGGGCCATTTAAGGAAAAGTTTTACAATGATAAAAGGTTTGCGAGGATGACAAAGATGGAGGTGGAGGAGGAGACCCCCAGTTCTGACCCCCTGCCCCCTCAGGTAGAGGTAAGCAGCCCCATGCCTTCCCAGGACTCAGGAGGCATGCTCAGGGCCATCCAGGTAATGGAGTCTCCTGTGCGGGGGGATCAGCTGGCGTTTGGTGATGAGAACATAACTGATAATGTGCCTGATAATGTCAAGCCCCAAGCAGGGGATGAATCTGTTTTTGTGTCATCTAACACCATGAGCAATGTTGAAAGTGTGCCCAGTGACAATCAAGTTTCTAATGCTATGTGTAGCAATGTTGTACCTGCTAATGCTGCAGCGCAGCAAGAGCTGCATTTAAAAAATGACATTTCTGAAAAGGAACTACCGGTGTCAGCAGAGCCTATTAACTCTCCTTTGGCTGAGTCTAAAGATGTTTGCCCCACAGCTGCTGGAGACTCTACAGTGCAGCATCAGGAGACAGCTGGTATTGCAGCAACTGTGACTATTCCTGATGGGAAATTGAACGTGTGTGTGTCTGACAGCAATTGTACAAGTGTGATGGACAATCGTCCCAGCTCAGTCCAAGCAAATAATAATAATGAACAGACTACTGTGACTTCAGTGTGGGGCCTTGGCCCTGATAAACCCACGTTTGCTCAGGTGGTACGCTCTGCTCCTGGTGGCTCCGCCCCCAAGCGGGGTTTCCCCCTGCAGCCTACCACTTTGGGCACCCCAGGATCTGGTCTTGGGTCTCTGGCTTCTGCTGGGGGTCCGAGAAGAAATGTGGTAATTCTCAAATGGGAAGGTGGTGCGATCCCTCCAGCACGGCGTGCAGTGGTGGATTTGATTTTGGAGATGGGTTTTGGGGCAAACGACCTGTATGCTCTAATACATATTGCTGGGACACGGGATTATACCATTAGTTTCACCAGGCCAGAGGGTCTTGACCTGTTCTGGGAGCGATATGAGGCTCGGTGCAGGTCAAGACCTGAATGGGAAGGTCTGGCCCCAGTTGCGGTTTCGCAAAGGTCAACGGTGAAAAAGATAACCATCATACTCACCAATGAGAGTGTTCCTGCTCGGGACCTAGAGGTCTGGTTAAGGAACTATGGTGAGGTTTTGACTAAGCCCAGCAAAATCCTTGATGAACGTAACATCTGGACTGGGGGTTGGTCGGTTACAGTCAGGTTGGCCAGGGATGGGAATGTTGTCCGTCACCTGCCCTCCTCAGCTTTTATAGGGAGGGATAGGATGACTATTTTCTACCCTGGTCAGCCGAAGCTGTGTCACCGCTGTGGAGAAAAGGGGCATTTGAGCTCTTCCTGTTCAGCCTTGATATGTTCAGTGTGTCGGGGTCAGGGTCATATGGCCAAGGACTGCACCGAGATGATCAGGTGCAACCTGTGCCTGCGCCTTGGCCACCCCTACAGCAGATGTCCTGAAGCCTGGCACAATATGGAGAAGGAGGTAATAGATGACATGTCAAGGCTGGACGGGATGGAGGGTGATGCCCCTGGTGTACCATCCTCCTCTGCGGTGACTGACTCCCCTGGTCCTGCTCAGGGTCCCTCCCCAGTTCCTGTGGCCACCCCTCCTGTGTCTGTAAGTATTCCTTCTGTATCTGTCTCTGTGTCCCCCCAGCCTACTGTACCCTCTCCTCATGTGTCAGAACCTTCCAAGTCTGTGCCCCCCGAGTCAGTTACCCCCCAGGAGTCTACCCCTCCTAAGACAGATTCAAAGGGAGCACCCCCCCCACCAGGAGTGGTAGTGGGTATTAAAAAGGTCGCTTCTGCCTCTCTAAAGGAGTCTTCTGTAAAGACTTCAAAGAAAAAAACAGGAGATGAGGGCATCTCTGAAGCTGACCTGCAGTACCTGGAGGAGAGAAGGAAGGTTGGGAAGCGGAAGAAGCAGGTGGTGAGGACGGAACGGGCTCCAGTGCCTGTCTCCAACCGTTATAGGTCCTCTAAGTGGGAGATTTCCTCATCTGGAGCTTCTTCGGAGCGAAGTTCTGATTCTGAGATGGAGTTTGAGGCGGCCTCAAGAAAGAGAGAGGCTTCTGGTGATGAGCAGCAGAGGGGAGCTAAGAAGCAATCCACCCAATAACCCAAATGGCGGTTCCCCCTCCGTTAAAAGTGGTGACAATAAATGTCGCCAGCATTAAGTCAGTAAGAGCTCGTTCTATGGCCTTCTTTTTGTTCAGCCAATTAGATGCTGAAATTTTATTTTTGCAAGAGACTAGGCTCACCTCCTTGGCAGATATTCATATGGCCAAGAGAGAGTGGAGGTATGGTCCATCTTACTGGTCTCTTGCGGCCGAGCCTTACGGCGGTGTGGCGGTGTTGTTTAAAACCGGCATGGTAACTATCCGGCGGGTTATTGAGGTGGAGATTGGGAGATGTATGGTCTTAGACGTCCTTGTGGGAGGGCAGGACCTGCGCCTAATTAATGTCTATGGGCCGCACACAAAGTGGGACAGGAAATGCCTTTTTACAAGAATCAAGCCATTTCTTTTTACATCCCGGCAAGTGGTCTTTGGAGGTGACTTTAATACAGTAACTAGGCCCAAGGACAGGAAGGACTTCAAGGACAGGCTGGGATATGATAGCGTTTTTTTAAATAGTATGGTTAGGGATGCTGGTCTTGTGGATGTGCACATTAAGCACCTCCCGGATGACACTGGGTTCACCTTTCATCGAGGTAATAGTCAGAGTAGAATAGATAGGTTTTTTTTGAAGGAGACCTCTGCTTTCTCACCCCCAGTGGTGCAGGCAGTAGAGTTCTCTGATCACTGTATGCTATCTGTGGTCCTGAATGCTTCAGACGCCCCTCAGAGGGGTAAGGGCATCTGGAGATTGAATTCGACTCTACTCAAGGAAGAACATGTTAGACAATCCTTTGAGGAATTCTTTCAGGCACAGGTGACCATCCTGGACTTTTGTAGCAGCAAGGCTGAGTGGTGGGAGCTGACCAAAAAGAGGATCGCTGGATTCTTCAGGGGCCTAGCCAATAGAAAGCAGTTTAATAAATACATGACCTACCAACGTTTACGGAGGAAGCTGGATATTCTTGTCTCGAGAGGTGGAGATCCTGGGGAAATCTCCGAAGTGAAACTCCTTCTCAGGAAGTGTCAATATGACCGGCATGCCTCTTTGGTTCTGGAGAGGGACTATGGGAAGTACCACTCGCCTGACCCTTACCAGAACTGCAAACAAGGTGTAGCTGTTAAAACGGTCGTTGGCCTTAAAGACAGTACAGGTTCCTTGACAAAGTCCAGGTCAGGGATTCTGGAGGTCGTGAGGTCCTTTTATGCTGACCTTCTTGGGAGGAAAGAGCTTGACCGTGACAAGATGGAAGGCTTTTTGGACTCTACTCCAGGTCTAAATGATGAAGATGTCCCATTGATGAATTTGACAGAGGAGATCACAGTTGAAGAGGTGATGAGGGCAATTGAACAACTTGCCATCAAAAAGTCACCTGGACCGGATGGCTTGACGGCTGAGTTTTACAAAGCCTTTAAGTCTATTCTGGCCCCACATTTGGTAGAGGTTTTTAACAGTTGCCTTGCTGAGGGGGTACTTCCCTCTTCCATGAGGCACTCGGCTGTGATTCTTCTTTCAAAGGGTAAAGATCCTTCGATGATTGAGAATTGGCGCCCCATCAGCCTTCTTAATGTCGATAGAAAGATACTGGCAAAGATATTTTTCTGGCGCCTATCGTCAGTAGCAGAGTCTTTGCTTTCTCGCCATCAGCACTGTTCGGTCCAGGGTAGGTGCACCTTCACAGCGGTTTTAGCTGTCCGGGAGGCCTTGGAGCGGTGCAGGGCTGCAGGCTGGGGAAAGTATTTGCTGACATTGGATCAGGCAAAGGCTTTTGATCGTGTCAACCATGAGTACCTGTGGTTGCTCCTTAGTAAGTACGGTCTGCCGGGTGGTTTTGTCGATTGGTTAAAAGTCTTGTATAAGGGGGCAGAAAGCTTTCCTCTTGTTAATGGTTGGGTTGGGCAGTCCTTTGAGGTTGGCTCCGGGGTGCGCCAGGGTTGTCCCCTGAGTCCCCTGCTCTATGTGTTTGCAATCGACCCTTTCATCAGGAGGCTAGAGAGCAGCATGTTGTGTGGGGTACCAGTGGGTCTCCCGGGTGAGCCGCCTTTGAGGGTTGTTGCCTATGCGGACGATGTGTCAGTGATTGTCACCGGGGCGGATGAAGCAGAGGAGGTGGTCTCTCTGACATCACGGTATTCTGAAGCATCAGGCTCCAAGATCAATCAGGAAAAGAGTGAAGTCTTCTGGATGGGAAAGGAAGGTGAGGGTTTTGATCTCCCGGACACCTTTCCAGTGCCCCAGGAAAGAATTAAGATTCTAGGCATTGAATTTGGACCCGGCGATTATGGCCTCAAAAACTGGGAAGGCAGACTGGAAATTGCCAATACTAAGGTGGTCAGCTGGAAGAAATGGAAGTTATCTATGAGGGAAAGGGTTGATCTGATTAAGACTTACCTGATTCCGATCTTTTTGTATGTCAGCTTTGTCTGCATCTTGCCAGTGTCTCTCTATGCTAGGGTCAGTAGTGTGTTCTTCCAGATGTTGTGGGGGAACAGACTGAACCCCATCAAGAGGAATGTCACCTATCTATCCAGGAGGGAGGGTGGCTTAGGTATGGTCAACCCAGTTCTTTTCTTTTCACTGCTTTTTCTCAAGTTTAATATTGGTAATATGCTTGCAGTGGAACCTCCTGCATGGGCAGGCATTTTTAGATCTTGGTTTAGGCCTTTTCTGCGACTTTGGGAAGAAGGTGGCCAAGTGAAGAATCTCAGGGGTCATCGTGGTCAGCTACCAGCCTATGTCGCTCCGTGCCTGAAGTTATTACGGCAGTGGCGATTGTCGGCTGAAGATCTCAGATCGGTTCCGAGGAAAGTCCTTATGAGTCGAGTCTTGAGTGAAGTCTTTCATGACCCACTGGCCTTAAGGGATTGCCCAGGCCCAGTTTTGAGGGCAGGGTTAAGACTTATTAATTTGGACAGAGTACCTCCTAAATTCAGGGATCTGGCCTGGTTGTGCTTCCATGGGAGGCTCTATGTTAGGGGCAATTTGAAATTCCGCAGTGGGGTGGATCGTAGCTGTCCTCGGGAGGAATGTGCAGGTGAGGAGGAGACTATGGACCATTTTCTGCTTCATTGCCCTTTTAACATAGAGGTGTACAAACAGGTGGGGCGGGCCCTTGGTGTTCCTTTCCTCTCCGGGCTGGGTTATGCTGAGTGGGTGTATGGAGCATTCAATACTGGTGGGGTTTTTTGTTTGGATACACTTTTTCTAGTTAGCCTAGTAGTCCGTTATTTCACTTGGAACGCACGGTGTCAGGTCAGCATTCGGCGTAAAATCCTTCCTGTTCAGGTGGTGGTGTATGACATTCTGCATGAGGTGGAGAAGATTCGGGTACTTGAGAGAGACAAGCGGAGTCAGGGGGCTTGGTTGAAGGCGTGGAGGGGTTTCAAGCCTCCCTGACTGCCAGGAGTCTCTTTCCCGGGTGTGGCTGTCTGTCTCTTATCACCCTAGATTATTATTTTTTTGGATTAATTTTTGATAAATGGCTGCGTACATAGGTGATGGGTTGTGCCTCTTAGGCCTTCTCTGCTGCTTTATGTAAATAGTTTTGGTAACGGATTATGTATATATTGTATATATTCTGAACATGGATGTGTATTCCTTGGATTTCTGTTGAAGTTTTGTACTATGGTTTTGTTTTTTACTTTTGTATAAAATTGGTTGCTTGATTCTTTTAATAAAAGATCAATAGTGCCCCATCATTGGTATCAGTGGGAGGAATAGTGCCCCATCAGTGGTGTCAGTGGGAGGAATAGTGCTCCATCATTGATATCAGTGGGAGGAATAGTGCCCCATCAATGGTATCAGTGGGAGGAATAGTGCCCCATCATTGGTGACAGTTGGGAGAAATAGTGCCCCATCATTGGTGTCAGTTGGAAGGAATAGTGCCCCATCATTGGTGACAGTTGGGAGGATTAGTACCCCATCATTGGTGTCAGTTGGGAGGAATAGTGCCCCATCATTGGTGACAGTTGGGAGGAATAGTGCCCCATCATTGGTGTCAGTTGGGAGGAATAGTGCCCCATCATTGGTGTCAGTTGGGAGGAATAGTGCCCCATCATTGGTGTCAGTGGGAGTAATAGTGCCCCATCATTGGTGTCAATGGGAGGAATAGTGCCCCATCGTTGGTGTCAGTGGGAGGAATAGTGTCCCATCGTTGGTGTCAGTGGAAGTACTAGTGCCCCGTTATTGGTGTCAGTGGGAGGAATAGTGCCCCATCATTGGTGTCAGTTGGGAGGAATAGTGCCCCATCATTGGTGTCAGTGGGAGGAATAGTGCCCCATCATTGGTGTCAGTGGGAGGAATAATTCCCCATCATTGGTGTCAGTGGGAGGAATAATTACCCATCATTGGTTTTAATAGAAGGAATAGTGTCTCGTCATTGGTTTTAGTGGGAAGAATAGTACCCATCACAGGTGTCAGTGGGAGGAGAAGTGCCCCATCATTGGTGTCAGTGGGAGGAATAGTGTCCCCTCATTGGTGTCAGTGGGAGGAATAGTGCCCCATCATTGGTATCAGTGGGAGGAATAGTGCCCCATCATTGGTATCAGTGGGAGGAATAGTGCCCCATCAGTGGTGTCAATGGGAGGAATAATGCCCCATCATTGGTATCAGTGGGAGGAATAGTGCCCCATCATTGGTGTCAGTGGGAGGAATAGTGCTCCATCATTGGTGTCAGTGGGAGGAATAGTGCCCCATCATTGGTATCAGTGGGAGGAATAGTGCTCCATCATTGGTGTCAGTGGCAGGAATAGTGCCCCATCATTGGCGTCAGTGGGAGGAATAGTGCCCCATCATTGGTGTCAGTGGGAGGAATAGTGCTCCATCATTGGTGTCAGTGGGAGGAATAGTGCCCCATCATTGGTGTCAGTGGGAGGAATAGTGCCCCATCATTGGTATCAGTGGGAGGAATAGTGCCCTATCATTGGTATCAGTGGGAGGAATAGTGCCCCATTGTTGGTATCAGTGGGAGGAATAGTGCCCCATCAATGGTATCAGTGGGAGGAATAGTGTCCGGTTGTTGGTGTCAGTGGCAGGAACTATGCCCCACTGTTGCTGACCGTGGGGCGAATATTTCCAGAAGGATTGGATAAAAGAAAGCAAAGGGCCGCAGTTTGAAGGCCACTGCTATAGAGCTTCAGGGTCAATTTTAATTTAATTAAGATAAAGACTGTGCAGCCCCCCTTCCTCCCCACTATGTACCTCACTCCCCTAGGAGAATGAATTGATCAGTACTCGCTGTGCCTCCCGGGGTATACATGTCACATATCCCAGGAGGAATAGCCCTTCATTCAGAAAGAAGCAGGGGGGTGTGCCTAGCGCCACGTCATCGGGAGGCACACAGGCTGAATCCAGGAAGAGCCAGCTGGCCTCTCGATGACGTCACAAGCAACACAGTGGCTCGGGACCGAGCTTGTACAAAAGGATCTCAGCGAGACAACACTGGATCCTCTGGATGGGCGAGTATCTGAAATGTGTACAACAGACCACCTGGTAAGTAGGGGTTAAAAATAAAAAATGGTGAGAGGGGGCAGATGAAGATCCACTTTCACCTACTGAGCTCTGTAAATAGACTTCTTCAGTAGAGCAACTAAGATGAGCTTTTCAAACATGTGAAATGGAGGCGAGGGCTCCTCCTGCTGGCTGCATCTGTCTCTTTTATTGTTTTTAAGCTCAGGGGGTTTGAAATGTGCAATGACAATGAAAACAGGAAACAAACTTATCCTGGGAGTTTATAGGTGTCCCCCCCCCCCCCCCCATTCAATCAATTTCACATGAGAAAAAAAATAATCTTTTCTGTGTACAGGGCCAGACTGAACTTTATGTATGTAAAATGTTCCATTGTGTATATATGTGCGTACTATTGATAGGTGTACTGATTATATATATATATATCTATATATACCACAATGGACTTATCTGTGTATGTATATGTGCTATATATATATATATATATATATATATATATAATATCATGATACAAATATTGTGATTGCTTACATATTGATGGTTTGTCTTAGCAGTGGCTATAACATTTTTTTTAATAAAGCACCGGATAAAACATGAATAGCTCATAAATTAGAAAATATTTGATTCTCTGCTGTCCCCATAGGGAGAGTTTTCCTCACTTCCTGTGCGATCATCGGGACAGGAAACGACACAGCGGGAAGTAACATGAACCCTTAAAGTGGTGGTAAACTCTGTACTACCACTTGTACCTACCAGCCTATATTAAAGCCTACCTGTAGGTACTGTGAATATCTCCTAAACTTGCACAGTTTAGGAGATATTCAGAGTGCATGCAGCTGATGACATCACCATGCGCATGCGCTCTGAGGGCCTGGCTTACAGTGCCTGACCTTCAGAGCACGTTCCCAGAAACGGCGGCTCCTACGCACATGCGTGGGAGCGACGTCATCGCGCCCCCAGTCACTCATGAAGGAAGACGGGAGGAAGATGTCAGCTGTCTCAGCGGTGACATCGCCGCGGCACTGGAGGGCTTCGTTCTCAGGTAAGTCTATCACAATGTGCTAGTATGCGATGCATACTAGCACATTATGACATTGCCATGCAGAGAATTTTTTTATTTTATTTTTTTAAATCACATGCAGTTTATAACTGCTTTAAGCTGGCCATACACTAGTAGAATTGTGGTAGAATTTTTTTTGTTTTAAGAACATTTGTTCAATTTTCTAAACATTAGTGGGGTAAAATCGAAGTTTGCTTTTTGAATGCTGTAACGAGAAAATCTCTTTGTAGTGGGGGCTGTGCCCGCACTGTAAAAGGTAGATGCTCCTTTTTGTCTAAGGGAGAGGAGAAAGTAGATCTACTTACCTGATCCTCTGCTCATCCCAGTGGCTTCTGTCTCCCCCTCGTGGTCTAGCAGCCTTGAGTGGTGGACTGTTCCTGAAGTCATCGCGCCAATAGGACTGCTCTGAATGTGAGGACGTCAGGAACAGTCCATTTCTAAACAATGGGGAAGTGCCATTTGCCAGTGGATCGGAGGATTGAGCGAGTATTAGGCTTTCTCCTCTATCCTGGGCAAAATCAGCAGTTAACCCTTGAAGTGCAGGCACAGCCCCACTAAAAGGGAAAACTTTTTTTTTTTTTTTTTTGAAGCATGCCCGATGAAGGGGTCCTACGTGACTCCGAAACCTTGCAGTGTTCTTGTGATGTGATCATGTAATAAACAATACGTTTGGACGCTACTACGTTGAGCCATGGTGTGCTGGCAAATAAAGTCGGGTCCATAAATATTGGGACATCAACACAATTCTAATCTTTTTGGCTCTATACACCACCACAATGGATTTAACATGAAACGAACAAGATGTGCTTTAACTGCAGACTTTCAGCTTTAATTTGAGGGTATTTACATCCAAATCAGGTGAACGGTGTAGGAATTACAACGGTTTGTATATGTGTCTCCCACTTTTTAATGGACCAAAAGTAATGGGACAATTGGCTGCTCAGCTGTACCATGGTCGGGTGTGTGTTATTCCCTCATTATCCCATTTACAAGGAGCAGATAAAAGGTCCAAAGTTCATTTTAAGTGTGCTATTTGCATTTGGAATCTGTTGCTGTCAACTCTCAATATGAGATCCAAAGAGCTGTCACTATCAGTGAAGCAAGCCATGATTAGGCTGAAAAAAACAAAACAAACCCATCAGAGAGATAGCAAAAACATTAGGTGTGGCCAAATCAACTGTTTGGAACATCCTTAAAAAGAAAGAACGCACCGGTGAGCTCAGCAACACCAAAAGACCCGGAAGACCCAAAAGACCATGGAAAACAACTGTGGTGGATGACCGAAGAATTCTTTCCCTGGTGAAGAAAACACATTTCACAACAGTTGGCCAAATGAAGAACACTCTCCAGGAGGTAGGTGTATGTGTGTCAAAGTCAACAATCAAAAGAAGACTTCACCAGAGTGAATACAGAGGGTTCACCACAAGATGTAAACCATTGGTGAGCCTCAAAAACAGGAAGGCCAGATTAGAGTTTGCCAAACAACATCTAAAAAAGCCTTTACAGTTCTGGAACAACATCCTATGGACAGATGAGACCAAGATCAACTTGTACCAGAGTGATGGGAAGAGAAGAGTATGGAGAAGGAAAGGAACTGCTCATGATCCAAAGCATACCACCTCATCAGTGAAGCATGGTGGTGGTAGTGTCATGGCGTGGGCATGAATGGCTGCCAATGGAACTGGTTCTCTTGTATTTATTGATGATGTGACTGCTGACAAAAGCAGCAGGATGAATTATGAAGTGTTTCGGGGAATAATATCTGCTCATATTCAGCAAAATACTTCAGAACTCATTGGACGGCGCTTCACAGTGCAGATGGACAATGACCCGAAGCATACTGCGAAAGCAACCAAAGAGTTTTTTAAGGGAAAGAAGTGGAATGTTATGCAATGGCCAAGTCAATCACCTGACCTGAATCCGATTGAGCATGCATTTCACTTGCTGAAGACAAAACTGAAGGGAAAATGCCCCAAGAACAAGCAGGAACTGAAGACAGTTGTAGTAGAGGCCTGGCAGAGCATCACCAGGGATGGAACCCAACGTCTGGTGATGTCTATGTGTTCCAGACTTCAGGCTGTAATTGACTGCAAAGGATTTGCAACCAAGTATTAAAAAGTGAAAGTTTGATGGATGATTGTTAATCTGTCCCATTACTTTTTGCTCCCTTAAAAAGTGGGAGGCACATATACAAACTGTTGTAATTCCTACACCGTTCACCTGGTTTGGATGTAAATACCCTCAAATTAAAGCTGAAAGTCTGCAGTTAAAGCACATCTTGTTCATTTCATTTCAAATCCATTGTGGTGGTGTATAGAGCCAAAAAGATTAGAATTGTGTCCACGTCTCAATATTTATGGACCCTGACTATCTCCTTTGTCACTGTGACAGCCAATCACAGAGGTCATGTGATCAGGCAGATCTTCCTGCCCGCTCAAGGATAATAGCCCATTTGAAGGGAGTCCGTGGGCTGGATGAGAAGGGGTTATAGACAATGATAAAAGCTTCAATAGCAATATGCGTCTGAAAACTTTCCTCCATATTGAAAAATAAAAACATTTTGGTTAGTGTTCTACTTTAAATTTATTTTTTATTTTTTAATAATACACATTATACTTACCTGGTCTCTGTAATGGTTTTGCATAGGGAAGCTCAGATCCTCCTCTTCTCAGGTCCCCCGCCGGTGCTCCGCGCCCCTCCTTTCTGCCGAGTTACCCTCAGCTGAGAGCACCAAAACAGTGCAAATACACTAAGACACGTCCTAATCTATCTATATAATAACCATGATATATCAAAGCACACATATTGGTGAACATTGGGCCCCACCCCCTCGAGGGTGCCACCCCTTTTTCATGACAATCCTAGAGGAAAAACGTAGCGACTCCTGATAAACACTTTACACTTTAAGTAGCTTGCAATATGGGGGCACTCAAGCAGGCTCGCTCCTGAGCAGCTGCTCTGCCTGTCCATTCACACACAGGGCTGTGGCTTGGCCCCACCCCCTCTATTTTATTGGCTCACTGGCTGTGATTGACAGCTGTCTCAGCCAATTAGGAGGGAGAGTCCCTCGTGCACATCGCTGGATCAGGTATTGGGGGAGGGGAGCTGCTGTACAGAGGAGGTTTTTTACCTTCATGCATAGAATACAAACCTTGAGCCTTTACAACCAACTTTAAAGCGGGGGTCCACCCACACTGCCAAAAAAAAAAAATATATTAAAAGCCAGCAGCTACAAATACTGCAGCTGCTGACTTTTAATACATGGCCACTTACCTGTCCCAGGGTCCAGCGATGTCGGCAGGGGACGCCGAGAACCCGCTCGGTTCTCAGCAGCTGCCGCCGCCATCCTAGGTGAGGGAATCAGGAAGTGAAGCGTTGCGGCTTCACTTCCCGGTTCCCTACTGCGCATGCGCGAGTCGCGCTGCGCATCGTAACTGGTCCCCGCTCTCTCCTGGGAGCTGTGTGATTCCCAGGAGACAGCGCGGAGGGACGGGAAGTGACGTCAACTCCCATGGGAGTCTATGCTGGAAGTGGGTGCAAATACCTGTATTAGACAGGTATCTGCACCCCCCTCCCCCCTGAAAGGTGCCAAATGTGACACCGGAGGGGGGAGGGTTCCGAAAAGCAGAAGTTCCATTCTTGTGTGGAACTCCGCTTTAAGTTCTGCAGGTTTCCGACATCCACCTGACATTAAACACCTTCTGTTCAAAAGTGAATCACTGTGCGTCCTGATGACTGAACAGAACTCTGCAATCTTCTCTATATACAGTATATATGGAAAACCATATGCACAAAAAGTGGCAACATTGTTTTTTTTTTTTTTTTAATAGGGGTGTGGTAACATTCATGATAGGAAGACGTGTGTACAGGTAGGTAGGCAAGGCTGGGTACAAACCTGATCACACCAAGATATGAAGCTGGACATAGAGTGGGTGTGGCTCATGCAGGTATGTGATGAGGACTCACCTGTAAATCATCCCTGGGGAGCCAGTCTGTCTCAGTGATAGTCTAGCCGGGGAGTCCGTGGTGGATTCTGGATACATGGAGCCAGCTTCAGGTGCTGTGCTCAGTGTGCCGGCCTAGAGACTGCAACAAATACAAACAGAAAAAGGTCAAATATACAACAATAATAAATAAATAAATAATAATAGTAACAATAATAGTAATAATAATAATTAACAACAAATAATAATAATAAATAATAATAATAGTAACAATAATAATAATAATAATAATAATAATAAATAATAATAGTAGTAATAAATAACAAATAATAATAATAATAATAAATAATAAATAATAATAGTAACAATAATAACAATAATAAACTAATAATAATATTAATAATAAATAATAATAGTAACAATAACAACAACAAATAAAAATAACAACAACAACAATTAAAAGGCCTACATGACAGCGTCTGCAGTCAAAAAGAGCAAGACGGTAACAATAGACTTTTTTACGCTGTGCAGCCACAAAGGTACTAGAATTAAAACAGGATACTTAGGCTCACCACACATATAACTATCTGATAGTAAAATCTCCTTTAGATTTATGTAGTTCAAGAGCATGCCTAATTGGATACAAATTAATTGGACAGATTGGGAAGTTCCTCATATTACATAGTACACATGTTACAACTCTGGAAATAAATTGCTATCTATTTCAACAGCCTAATCAACACATTTTGCAATCCTATCCCACTTCCTCAGAATTGTGTTCTTGATATCACATACCGTAAGTTAAAAGATTTGTTGGTCCAATGATAAAGATCACATATAATAGGATACAAGAAATAAAAAAAAATTATAAAAAGAGACAGCAACAAAAGGTAAAAGGCAGTAGTAGGAGAAAGGACGGAAATATAAACTTTGGGAGCAAATCCAACCCACTCCCAGATATGAATATAATAGGATTAGAAGACACTGTGCTACAAAAGATCTACAATACATACACTGATCCTGTAGGAGATCCTGTGTTACATCACATACATAAAATACGAATTCGGAACGAAACAAATTGCACATGTCTACTCTGCCATACTCCTATAGTTGGTCAGGGGTTCATCCTACAGCAAGATAATGACCCAAAATATACCTCCAGGCTGTGTCAGAACTATCCTAGAAGAAAAGAACAAGATGGAAGGCGTCAAATTATGTAATGGCCAGCACAGTCTCCAGGCTTAGACCCTATCAAGCTGGTTTGGGATGAATGGGATAAAAGCAAGACAAGTGCAACACATCTGTGGGAACTTCTGCAACAGTGTTGGGAATAACTTTCCGGAACAATATTTGATTTTCGTAATAGAAAGAACGCCATGAGTGTGTTTGTTAGTTAGATCTGCAAAAGGTGGCTTACTTTGAGGAGTCCAAAATTTAGATTACAGTTTGATAGAGCCCTTTCACACTGGGGCGGTTTGCAGGCGCTATTGCGCTAATAAAAGCGCCTGCAAACCGACCCGAAAGTGCCACTACTTTCATTCCAGTGTGAAAGCCCCCAGGGCTTTCACACTGGATTGATGCGCTTGCAGGACGATAAAAAAAGTCCTGCTAGCAGCATCTTCGGAGCGGTGAAGGAGCGGTGTGTATACCGCGCCTTCACCACTCCTGCCCATTGAAATCAATGGGACAGCGCGGCTATACCGCCGGCAAAGCGCCTCTGCAGAGACGCTTTGCGGTGGTATTTAACCCTTTCTCGGCCGCTAGCAGGGGGTTAAACCGCCCCGCTAGCGGCCGCATACCGATGGTAAAACGCCGCTAATAGCGGCGTTTTACCGCCGACGCCGCCCCCGCCCCATGTGAAAGGGCTCTTACAGAAAATGATTCCTTGATTTCTATTTTCTGTCTAGTTGTTTATTTTTTCTACACTTCATTTTCAGAATACATTGAGAGATTAAACTGCATAAATTGTAAATTTCAATAAAAACTGAAAAAAATTGGAAAACTGGGGGGCGCTTTAAAACTTATGACTGGTAGTGTGTGTGTGTGTATATATATATATATATATATATATATATATATATATATATATATATATATATATATATATAATATTCATATACACACACACATACATACACAGTATCTCACAAAAGTAAGTGCACCCCTCACATTTTTGTCTTTTCTTCTATCTTTTCATGTGACAACACTGAAGAAATGACACTTTGCTACAATGTAAAGTAGTGAGTGTACAGCTTGTATAACAGTGTAAATTTGCTGTCCCCTCAAAATAACTCAACACACAACCATTAATATCTAAACCGCTGGCAACAAAAGTGAGTACACCCCTAAGTGAAAATGTCCAAATTGGGCCCATTTAGCCATTTTCCCTCCCCGGTGTCATGTGACTTGTTAGTGTGTTACAAGGTCTCAGGTGTGAATGGGGAGCAGGTGTGTTAAATTTGGTGTTATCGCTCTCACTCTCTCATACTGGTCACTGGAAGTTCAACATGGCACCTCATGGCAAAGAACTCTGAGGATCCGAAAAAAAAAGAATTGAGCTCTACATAAAGATGGCCTAGGCTATAGGAAGATTGCCAAGACCCTGAAACTGAGCTGCAGCACGGTGGCCAAGACCATACAGCGGTATAACAGGACAGGTTCCACTCAGAACAGGCCTCGCCATGGTCGACCGAACTATTGAGTGCACATGCTCAGCGTCATATCCAGAGGTTGTCTTTGGGAAATAGACGTATATGTGCTGCCAGCATTGCTGCAGAGGTTGTAGGGGTGGGGGGTCAGCCTGTCAGTGCTCAGACCATACGCCGCACACTGCATCAAATTGATCTGCATGGCTGTTGTCCCAGAAGGAAGCCTAAAGATGATGCACAAGAAAGCCTGCAAACAGTTTCCTGAAGACAAGCAGACTAAGGACATGGATTACTGGAACCATGTCCTGTGGTCTGATGACACCAACACAAAGACAAGTGTGTCTTGTCTACAGTCAAGCATGGTGGTGGGAGTGTCATGGTCTGGGGCTGCATGAGTGCTGCCGGCACTGGGGAGCTACAGTTCAATGGAGGGAACCATGAATACCAACATGTACTGTGACATACTGAAGCAGAGCATGATCCCCTCCCTTTGGAGACTGGGCCGCAGGGTAGTATTCCAACATAACGACCACAAACACACCTCCAAGACCACAACTGCCTTGCTAAAGAAGCTGAGGATAAAGGTGATGGACTGGCCAAGCATGTCTCCAGACCTAAACCCTATTGATCATCTGTGGGACATCCTCAAACGGAAGGTGGAGGAGCGCAAGGTCTCTAACCTCCACCAGCTCAGTGATGTCATGGAGGAGGGGAAGAGGACTCCAGTGACAACCTGTGAAGCTCTGGTGACCTCCATGCCCAAGAGGGTTAAAGATTACTTTTTAATATCTTTATAAATGATATCGGGACTGGGATTAACGGAAATATTTCAGTCTTTGCAGATGACACCAAGCTGTACAGTGGAATAACGTCCTTACAGGATGTCTCCAACTTACAAGCCGACCTCAATTCTCTGTCTACTTGGGCGATTATGTAGCAGATGAGGTTTAATGTTGATAAATATAAAGTTCTGCACTTGGGGACTAAGAATATGCACCATAGACTAAGAATATGCATCATACATACTAGGGGGAGTACAACTGAGGGAATCCATAGTGGAGAAGGATCTGGGGGTTTTGGTAGATCATAAGCTCAATAATAACATGCAATGCCAAGCTGCGGTTTCCAAAGCGAGCAAAGTCCTTTCTTGTATTAAGAGAGGGATGGACTCCAGAGAGAGAGACATCATCTGTACAAATCATTAGTAAGACCTCATCTGGAATATGCAGTTCAGTTTTGGGCACCAGTTCTCAAAAAGGATATCGGGGAACTGGAGAAAGTGCAGAGAAGGGCAACCAAACTGATAAGAGGCATGGAGGAGATCAGCTATGAGGAAAGATTAGAGGAACTGAATTTATTTACTTTTGAGAAGAGGAGATTAAGGGGGGATATGATCACCATGTACAAATATATAAGGGGTCCATATAGTGAACTTGGTGTTGAGTTATTCACTTTACGGTCAACACAGAGGACAAGGGGGCACTCTTTATGCCTAGAGGAAAAGAGATTTCCTCTCCAAATACGGAAAAGTTTCTTCACAGTAAGAGCTGTGGAATGTGGAATAGACTCCCTCCAGAGGTGGTTCTGGCCGGCTCAGTAGATTGTTAAAAGAAAGTCCTGGATTATTTCCTAGATGTACAGAATATAACTGGGTACTGACATTTATAGGTAAAGTTGATCCTGGGAAAATCTAAACTGCCTCTCGGGGGATCAGGAAGGATTTTTTTTCCCCCGCTGTAGCAAATTGGATCATGCTTTGCCGGGGTTTTTCACCTTCCTCTGGATCAACTGTGGGTATAGGATTGTGTATATGGGATTGTACGATATTATTTTTTATTTATTTATTTTTATGGTTGAACTGGATGGACTTGTGTCTTTTTTTCAACCTGATCAACTATGTAACTAAGGCAGTGCTGGAAAATAATGGTGGGCACACAAAATATTGTCATATTGGGCCCAATTTGGACATTTTCACTTAGGGGGGTACTGACTTTTGTTGCCAGTGGTTTAGACATTAATGGCTGTGTGTTGAGTTATTTTGAGGGGGCAGCAAATTTACACTGTTATACAAGCTGTACACTCACTATTTTACATTGTAGCAAAGTGTCATTTCTTCAGTGTTGTCACATGAAAAGATAGAAGAAAAGATTTACAGAAATGTGAGGGGTGTACTTACTATTGTGAGATACTGCATCCCATCCCATAGAATATCCTGTGTTACAATGTATATAATGATCCTGTAGAAACCCTGTCTGGCCACTGGAGGGAAACAAAGTCAGGGGATGAGAAGGCTCTTGCAGGGATAAAATACACTTGTCATCTCTGCTGGCTTTACAAAGGATTAGAAAACATTATTTTACTAGTTAAGTTTGTGGTTGCCACTTTTTTGCATTGCCGTGGCGGTAGATTCCTATGTCTAGTAAACGTCCGGTACAATCTATGATCCACCAAATACTTTTCCTCCAGTCCTAATTCTAGCTCCCTTCACTGACCCATAGGGGAAAATATTTGCTTCCTTTATGATCTACTATTCCAAGTTACCTGATAATTTTACGAGTCCAATAATTATATGTTACCATATTAGGCAAATAACTGGTTTACTTCATAGCATGTAAAGTAAGAACACTAATGCTGCGTACACACGGTCGGAATTTCCGACAACAAATGTTGGATGTGAGCTTGCTGTCGGAAATTCGTGTGTGGGCTCCATCGGACATTTTCCGTCGGAATTTCCGACAAACAAAACTTGAGATCTGGATCTCAAATTTTTCTACGACAAAAACTGTTGTAGAAAAATTCCAATCATGTGTACACAATTCCGACGCACAAAGTTCTACACATGCTCCGAATCGAGCAGAAGAGCTGCGCTGGCTATTGAACTTCATTTTTCTCGGCTCGTCGTACGTGTTGTACGTCACCGCGTTCTTGACGTTCGGAATTTCCGACAATTTCCGGTCATTTGTGTGACCGTGTGTATGCAAGACAAGCTTGAGCCAACATCTGTCGGGAAAAAAATCCACGGTTTTGTTGTCGGAAAATCATATCGTGTGTACGGGGCAGCAGAGTAAAAAAGTTACAGTGCTATCACCCAAAGTAAACAAAAAATAAAATTCTGAAAATAAACAGGTAACTAAAATAAACATCTAATTCATCAAAAAAATTTATATTGTGTCAATTCATCTCAAAGAAGCAGATCCATCACTATTATGGAAAGATCACTGAGAATACATCAATAGTATACAATGTGACAAGCACGAAATAAACAAATCAAAGTGTCCAGAAAATAAAGTCAGCAAATGTCCTGCACACAAGTGCATAAAGTAACTTTTCATATATAAAAGTGCTTGTGTCCAATAAACAGTGGTTTAAAGTTGCCTTTCTCAACCTTTTCAACACAGGAACTTTTGAAAAAAAAAAAAAAAACTTTCCAGTCTAAAGCCTCGTACACACGATTGGATTTTTGTCCGGGAATTGTGTGATGAAAGACTGTTTGCCTAAAATCCGACCATTAGTACGCTCCATCAGACAATTGTTGGCCAACTTTCCGCCAACAAATGTTGAATGACAGGCTAATAAATTCTCGGCGGACAGCGGTCTGTTGTCAGATTGTCGTATCGTCTGTACACAAGTCCGTCACACAAAAGTCCAAAGTACAAACACGCATGCTCGGAATCGATGCTCACCAAACTCGACATTAGCAGAAGGTGCCCAAAGGGTGGCGCTCAAGAGCTTAAAACTCCACGTAGTACGTCGCTACGTTCGTGTTTGTTGGCTGACAATTGTGTACCGTTTGTATGCAAGACAAGATCCCGGCACACGCCCTTCGGACAGAAGTCTGACACTTTGTCTGCAGAAAATTTGATCAGGTGTACGAGGCTTTAGGGAACCCCTGATAATAATGACTATATCTACAACTCATGATACATTAGTGTGAGGGTCACTGGGAAGAATTCTCCCCTTATAGATAGGTAAAAAAAATCAATAGTGTGAGTGGGAACTTATCTGAGAGGCAGGGCGGGGGTTGCTATGAACCCTTAGCAGCCCTTGGAGGAACCCTAGGGTTCTATGGAACTCTAGTTGAGAAACCCTGGATTAAAGTGCCCCATGTATAAGTACACAATATTTCTGCAGCAACAAGAGCCGATCGAGATCATATCCATACTTCAAAACCTCCCCCCCCCCCCCCCCCTGGCATCCTGGCCTGACACCAAGACATCTAAGAAGAGGTCTTAAATAAGGGAAGTTCTATTTCCAGTCCCTGTGACGTGACACCGACCTCTTGGCATGTTCCTCCTGCCAATCATGTAGCCGGGGGGAATTATTGATGAACTGTACACTACGAGAGGAATGGCCGAGATCTGATGACCCAGATAAAATCTGCAGGAAGACTTTTAAAGTAGTGCCGCCACCTAAATACAGCACAACCCCTTTAGGACCACAGGTCATGGAAGTCTAGGCGACTACTATACATCGATAGCCAATTTGCATTCCAACTCATTTTTATAGTGTTTTTAAGGACATAGAAGGATTTTATTTTGTTTTAATAAATATACCATATATATATATATATATATATATATATATATATATATATATATATATATATATATATATATAAATAATAAACAAATATTTAAATATACATACATATATATTATAAATAGATTTTTTTTTTAAATAATTATATTTAAATATTTTTTTTTATTATTGAATATTTGTGTTTATTCATACATTTAAAACATATACGATTTTAAATACGTTTCATTATTATAATTAGTTAAATTGATAAGAATGTTTTACAAAATGTGTTTTACGCTGAAACACAGCGATTTTTTTTTAACCCCTTTCCCGCCTAGGGTAAAACAAATCTTAATGCCTAAGCACAATTTTGCAACTCTGACATGTGTTAGTGAAACTGTACATATCATCACAACTACTTTGTGTACCCAGGTGGATTATACCGTGCTTTTTTTTTTTTTTTATAAAAACTGGGCTTTCATTTGGGTAATGGATATCTCTTTTTATTTTTATTTTTTTTAATATTGAAAGAAAACTGGTCCAAAATCGTAATTTAGCTCTATATTTCTTGCTACTACCATAACCTTCCACCAAAGAACAACTTAAATGAATGTATATGTTAGTTATTGCATGGTGTACCCGGAGTACAGTTCAAAAACAATAGTGTGCATTTCTTTTTTTATCCTACCTAAAAACACACATAGACCGACACTGATTTAAAAAAAAAAAAAAATGTCGAAAATAAATACTGACCCTGACCCAAACCTTGATCTAGGTATTTTTTGTATTTTATTTTATTATTATTTTTTTTTTACACAAACTTTTTTTTTTTTTTTCTGCTAGGAGAAAGATAGAGAGATACAATGTACGAGAAAACACGGGGGCGGGCTTCACAGTAACTGACCACTGTGATAGCCAATCAGAGGCTATCACAGCGATCAGGTGACCCGGAATCGGGAGTTCTGGGTCCCGATTGATAGTGCAGAGCCCGGGGCTCTCTGTGCTGGGAGCACGCCATGCGATAAATATGCGGCCCCACAGAAAAAAAAGCCCAGTCCAGTGGGGCCGCATATTTGTGTTAGGTCGACGTGAAAGGGGTTAACTTTCTGACTTTTGCTTTAACAGCCCCTGGCTGCTCTGTGCATTACTCAGGAAGAACAATGATAGCACAGGGGGCAGGTTTGTTTTTATAAACAAACCCATGTGGTCCCTACAATTGGCTGCCATAGCGGGTCACGTGATCGGGACCCGGAGCGGTTGGGTTACGAGTTAGTGACAGTGTAGTCTTGGAACTAGAAGCCCCTACTGCTGAGGCATCTTATATCCACATGAGATAAATTGATTTATTCTCCTGCATCATGCTTGGGGAGAGTTCATCTATATGCCTTGGTCCCACTGTATATAGGAACATAGCCCCCTGCCTTGGTCCCACTGTATGTAGGAACGTAGCCCCCCCGCCTTGATCCCACTGTATGTAGGAACGTAGCCCCCCCTGCCTTGGTCTCACTGTATGTAGGAACATAGCCCCCCTGCCTTGGTCTCACTGTATGTAGGAACGTAGCCCCCCCTGCCTTGGTCTCACTGTATGTAGGAACATAGCCCCCCTGCCTTGGTCTCACTGTATGTAGGAACGTAGCCCCCCTGCCTTGGCCCCACTGTATATAGGAACATAGCCCCCCTGCCTTGGTCCCACTGTATATAGGAACATAGCCCCCCTGCCTTGGTCCCACTGTATGTAGGAACATTGCCTCCTAGTCCCACTGTATGTAGGAACGTAGACACCGTTTTGGTCCCATTGTATGTAGGAATGTAGCCCCCCCCCTGCCTTGGCCCCACTGTATGTAGGACTGTAGCCACCCTGTTTTGGTCCTATTGTATGTAGGAACATAGCCACCCTGCCTTGGTCCCACTGTACATAGGAACGCAAAGCAGGGATAAGAAACAAAGAGAAAGTTAGCAAAAAGCCCTGCACACATTTAACCCCTCGATTACCCGGAGATGTTAACCCCTTGCTAGCCAGTGTCATTAGTACAGTGACAGTGTATAGTATTATCATTGATAACTGTATTACTGAGGTCAGTGGCAGTTAGTCAGTTCCCACCCAGTGTCAGTTAGTGTCAGATTGCCCTCCGCACTTAGGGTTAGGGTCACAGGACCACTGTAAGTCGCTGATTGCCACCATTAGTAGTATAAAAAAAAATGAAATAATAATTCCAGTATATATCCCATAGTTTATAGACGTGATAACCTTCACACAAACCAATCAATATACACTTATTTTTGGCCAAAATTTATGAAAAAGTTAGATTTTTTTTTTACTTTTCTATTGGGTATGTTATATAGCAGAAAATAAAAGATATTGTTTTTTGAAAATTTTCAGTCTTTTGAATTTTTTTTTTCTTCTAATAAAAACCTATTGGTGAACAAATACCATTAAAAGAAAGCTCTATTTGTGTGAAAAAAAATGATATAAATTTAAATTGTGTACAACATGGCATGAAGCGCAATTACCTGTTCAACATAAATTCTACTCATGTACATCCAGTTTAAAAGGGGTTTTTTTTGTTTTGTTTTTTAATAACAAACATGTCATACTTACCTCCACTGTGCAGTTCCTTTTGCACAGAGTGGCCCCGATCCTCCTCTTCTGGGGTCCCCCTGGCGGCGCTGGTAGCTCCTCCCCCGCATCGAGTGCCCATGGGAGGGAATGCAGGACTTGGATTGGATTTAATTGACAGCAGCAGGAGCCAATGGCTGCACTGCTATCAATCTATCCAATCAAGAGCCGAGACAACGGGCAGAGAGGGAGAGCGCATCTCCGCCGAGGGAACGAACGGGGCTCAGGTGAGTAAAATGGGGGGCCGGTCAGTGACAGAAGTTTTTTCACCTTAATGCATAGGATGCACGAGGATTTACAACCCCTTAAAACAAGCAGATGTGAGCCAAAGACGTCTCCCCGACAGCTATATACAGGATTCCAGGAAGAAGCTCCCATTGCAAGGAGCAGACGACATGACTGCACTGACACCGCTATACGTTATACAATACTCCTAACAGCCTTGTGAAATAGAATTCAGAGTGGGAGCTTCTTTACTACACACAACATACATAACATCTACACACAACATACATAACATCTACACAACATACACATCTACATACAACAACATACACAACATCTACACATAACATACAGAATATCTACACAACAACATACACAAAATCTACACAACATACAAAACATCTACACACAACATACAAAACATCTACACAACAACATACACAAAATCCACACACAACATCTACACACAACATACAAAACATCTACACAACAACATACAAAACATATACACAACATACACAAAATCCACACACAACATCTACACACAACATACACAACATCTACACACAGACACACACACACAACATACACAACATCTACACAACAACATACAAAACATCTACACACAGACATACACACACAACATACAAAACATACAAAACATCTACACACAACATACAAAACATCTACACAACAACATACACAAAATCCACACACAACATCTACAACATACAAAACATCTACACAACAACATGCAAAACATATACACAACATACACAAAATCCACACACAACATCTACACACAACATCTACACACAACATACAAAACATCTTCACACAGACACACACACAACAACATACACAACATCTATACAACAACATACACAACATCTATACAACAACATACAAAAGATCTACACACAACACATAGTATACTATTATACTATTTCTTGCAGGCTAACCTGAGGTAAGCCTAAGGTAAGGTAGTCCAACCCTGCAACTAGTTGACCCCCCCCCCCCCCCCTCCATACACTCCCAATTGTTACATTTCTGTGATGGATCCATTTCTTCAGCAATAACTTTGTCATTATGTTTATATATAAGGGAAAAAAAGCCTTTTGTGTCTCTTTTGTGATTGTCTTGCAAAAATGATTAAGTACTTTTGTTAACCTGTGTCGGTTAAAAATTGTGTCACTGTAAATTAAGACCCCTTTATCAGTGGGGCGCTTTTCAGGCGTTTTAGCACTAAAAATAGCGCCTGAAAAGCGCCTCTCATACCACCCCAGTGTGAAGGCCCGAGTACTTCCACACTGGGGGGCGGTGCGCTTGCAGGACGTGAAAAAAAGTCCTGCAAGCAGCATCTTTGGGGCGGTTGTTGTGGCGCTGCTGAAGCGCTTTGCAGGCGGTTCGGCGGCGCTGTTCAGTCATTTCGATGGGCAGGGCGGTGCGGGAGTGCTGGATACACCGTCTGAAAAGCCCCTCAGTGTGAAAGAGGTCTAAAAGAATGATTCTGGCATTGCAATGTTATTTACAAACAAAATAAAAGTCTTTTTTTTTTTTTTTTTTTTTTTGGGGGGAGGGGGGGGCTTTTTTTTTCAACTACACAAAAATTAAAACACAAACGAAAAAAAAAAAAAAAAAAAAAGGTTGAAAATAGTAATGTTAAAAAAAAATAGAAATAATAAAAAAAAAAAAGCAACAAAATAATAGTTGAATGGAAAAGTGGCAGGAGTTAATTTGAGCTGATTAGTGTCAAGTAAGGGTTAAATAGACTATTTTTTTTTTTACTTAGCAGATTGCTTTTAACTGACAACATATGCAGATGGAAGCTCATCCCTTTGATTTGCAAATTATGTTACTTTGTATCTGTCGGTCTCTTGTCTGATAAATGTTTATAAACAATGTTACTTTGTATCTCTCTATCTCTCTTTTGAACAATGTTTACTTAACACTGGTTACCTTAATTTGCAGTCTTAAAGTGATACTAAATTTTTTAAAATAACAAACATGTTATACTTACCTGCTCTGTGTAATGGTTTTGCACAGAGCAGCCCGGATCCTCCTCTTCTCGGGTCCCTCTACGGCGCTCCTGGCCCCTCCCTCCTGTTGAGTGCCCCCACAGCAAGCAGCTTGCTATAGGGGCACCCAAGCCGAGCCGCTGCTCCCGCTGTTTATTTAGACACGGAGCCTTTTCTCTCCTCATTGGCTCACTGACTTCTAAATCACAGCAGCGGGAGCCAAAGTAGCGCTGCTGCTCTCTCGGCCAATGAGGAAGGGGAGTCCTGGACAGCTGAGTCTCTCGTGCAACATTGCTGGATAGAGAGGGGGCTCAGGTAAAGTATTAAGGGGGGGGGGCTGCTGCACACAGAAGGTTTTTTTTATCTTAATGCATATAATGCACCTTCTGCCTTTACTACCACTTAAACAATGTTTACAAACACTGAGTCATGAGGTCTTTTTTTTTTACAGCAGCAGCTACTAGTGCCCCTGTATGTACTTACTGCTTCATTTTTTGAGGTGAGAATAGTCGACAAATGGATGGGGGAGGGGTGGGGGCGGTAGTGGGGCAGAAGAACGGGATATGCTACACACATCCCGTGTACTTGGATTTTGGCCATGTGTAGCACATCCATTGTCCTCAACTCGTTAAATAAATACTTAAAACATATCTAAACCTATAATAATTTAATAGACTTAGATGTGGTGGCTGCATTCGTTTTCCTTTTTCCTTTTTTTTTTTTTTTTTTTAGGATTTTTTCTACCTTTATATTTAACTGGGGATCATGCCAGTAACCCACTTCCTGTGGGTGTTTTCATTCTGGATGCAGGTGCAATGGAGACACCTTTAGGACTGCCGCATTACCAGTGTGGGGGGGGGGGGGGGGGTTAGATGTACTAGCAGATCCAGATGGATTTGACTAACAAATTAAAGCTCATCTCCAGCTCACGTTTTATAATCAGTTACAGCATTTTTTTTCCCTTTTGGGATAAAGATTTTAAATTAACAAAAGCTGATCATTGTAAGTATCCCAGTCAGTGGGTAAAGAATTTGTCCCAACCCTCTGACTGACACTGTTGCTGGACAGCTTGGTCCTGCCAGGATCACCATGTAAAAAAAAAAAAAAAAAAAGCCTTAAACAAGAAAACAAATGCAGCCACCACATATGAAATTTTTGCTTTTGGGTTTGGCTACTTTAACTACAATCACCGGACACGATATTTCATTTAGCGTCAAGGTTTTCAGGACGTGAAGATGGGCGGCCACATATTTAATAAGGAACACATTTATAAATCGATACATTACAAGATAACGGAAATAAAACGGGCCAGGAAAGGATCGCAAATTCTTCAGGACACTTTTAAGGTTTTTTATTAGATGAAATTCCCTCCGATAAGGCAATCGAATAATATTCAGATTAAAAGCCCCGGAGAGATTGAGGGATGTTCATTACATTACATCTGAAGGATGAGCAGCGTCGGGGTCTGAGAATCTTCATCTACAAGCCGGAGCAGCGTCAGACTGTAGTCCGCTCTCCTGATGATTAAAGGCTCGGGTGATGGGCGAGGAACGTTCGTCACCGGAGACCGCATTACATGGAGATGACCACGGCTGTCTACAGCATGTCCGGTCCTTCGCAAGATGCTCAACACAGGAGCCAACCGTCCTAACTTTTACATATTGAGAAGAGTGTCCCATCCCATTGATTACCTCCCATATACATGTGGTCAATCAATTTATAGCCAACCTTTATATATCTGTATATAGATATAATATATACTGTACAGTACTGTGCAAAAGTTTTAGGCGGGTGTGATGCTAATGCTGTAAACGAAGAATACTTTCAGAAATAGAAGTGTTAATAGTTTATTTTGCTCAATTAACAAAATGAAAAGTAAATGAAGGAAATCCAAATCCAATCAATATTTGGGGTGACCCCCCCCCCCCCCTTTGCCTTCTTCTAGGTAGACTTGCACACAGTTGGTGAAGGAACTCGGCAGGTAGGTTGTTCTACATCTTAGAGAACTAAGCACAGATCTTCTGTGGATGTTGACTGCCTCAGATCCTTCTGTCTATTCATGTCATCCCAGACAGACTCCATGATGGAGAGATCAGGGCTTTGTAGGGGCCAAACCATCATTTCCGGGAATCCTTGTTCTTCTTTACACTGAAGATAGTTCTTAATGACCTTGGCTGTATGTTTGGTGTGGTTGTCCTCCTGCAGAATAAATTTTCGAGCCAATTACACGCCTACCTGATGGTTTGGCATGATGGAGAAGTATCTGCCTGTATTTCTCAGTATTGAGGACACCATTGATCCTGACCTACTCTTCTGACTACCCTTTGGCTTCAAACCAGCATAGATTCTTAAGCCTCGTACACACAATCGGATTTTCGGCAGGGAATTGTGTGATGAAAGACTGTTTGCCTAAAATATGACCGTTAGTACGCTCCATCAGACAATTGTTGTCCAACTTTCCCCCAACAAATGTTGGACGGCAGGCTAGTAAATTTTCAGCAAGCAAGTGTCTGTTGTCAGATTTTCGTATCGTGTGTACACAAGTCCGTCACACAAAAGTCCAAAGTACAAACGCATGCTTGGAATCAATGCTCACCAAACACGACATTAGCAGAAGGGGCCCAAAGGGTGTCGCTCAAGAGCTGAAATTTCACGTAGTACGTCACTACATTCGTGTTTGTTGGCCGACAATTGTGTACCGTTTGTATGCAAGACAAGTTCCTGGCACACACCCGTTGGACAAAAGTCTGACGCTTTGTTGGCCAACAATTCGATCGTGTGTACGAGGCTTCACACTTGCACACTTTGTACACTTGCACAGTCAGGGATTTAGTAAGATTGGCGTCAGGTGTTTGATTAACCAATTATACAAAGCAGGTGCTAATGATCATCAATGTCATATGTAGATTAAAGCACAGTCATTAACTGAAGCAAAAACAGCAGTGTATGAGGCTTAAAACTGGGAAAGGAACAGCCAAACTCTGCCACTAAGGTGAGGTTGTGGGAGACAGTTTCATGTCACATGTCATACACCATGGCAAGACTGAGCACAGCAACAAGACACAAGGTAGTTATACTGCATCAGTAAGGTCTCTACCAGGCAAAGTTTTCAAAGAAGACAGGGGTTTCAAGATGTGCTGTTCAAGCTCTTTTGAAGCACAAAGAATCATGTAACATTGAGGACTGTAGACGCAGTGGTCGGGGCAACATTGAGGCGCGCAGACAAAGTGTTTGGCCAAGGAAACTTAATGCAGCAGATGAAAGACACATCATGCTTACTTCCCTTCCACATCGGAAGATGCCCAGCAGTGCCATCAGCACAGAACTGGTGGAAACCAGTGAGACCCAGATACCCCCATCTACTGTCCGGAGAAGTCTAGAGGAAACCAGTGCGATACAGGTACACCCATCTACTGTCTGAAGAAGTCTGGTGGAGACCAGTGGGACCCAGGTACATCCAACTGCTGTCCAGAGAAGTCTGGAGGAAACCAGTGGAACCCGGGTACCCCGATTTACTGTGCAGACAAGTCTGGTGGAAACCAGTGGGACCCAGGTACCCCCATTTACTGTCCGGAGAAGTCTAGAGGAAACCAATGGGACCCAAGTACACCCATCTACTGTCCAGAGACGTCTGGTGGAGATCAGTGGGGCCCAGGTACACCCACCCATCTACTGTTCGGAGAAGTCTATTGGAAACCAGTGGGACCCAGGTACACCCATTTACTGTCCAAAGAAGTCTGGAGAAAACCAGTGGGACCCAGGTACACCCATATACTGTCCAGAGAAGTCTGGTGGAGACCAGTGGGACCCAGGTACCCCCATTGGCTGTACAGAGAAGTCTGGCCAGAAGTGGTCTTCATAGAAGAATTGCGTCCAAAAAGCCTCTAATGTGGAAACAAGGCTAAGCGGCTCAACTATGCAGGAAAACATAGAAACTGTGGGGGGACACAAGCAGCAGGTGCTATGGACTGAGGAGTCAAAATGTGAAATATTTGGCTGTAGCAGGAGGCAGTTTGCGGGAGGAAGGGCTGGAGAGCGGTACAATAATGAGTGTCTGCAGCCAACTGTGAAGCATAGTGGAGGTTCCTTGCAAGTTTGGAGCTGCATTTCTGCAAATTGAGTTGGAGATTTGGTCAGGATCAATGGGGTCCTCAATAGGGCTGAAACAACTAATCGATTAATCGACAACTAATCGATTATGAAATTAATAGCGTGCTGATAGCGTGAGTAGAAAAAAAAGCCGATCACCGGCTCAGATGCGAGGGACAAAGGTCCCGAAATGGAAGAGGCACATCTGCCTCATCTGTGCCACCTAACAGTGCCACCTAACAGTGCCCACAATGCCACAAAACAGTGCCCACAAGTGCCACCTATCAATGCCCACAAGTGCCACCTATCAATGCCCACAAGTGCCACCTATCAATGTCCACCAGTAGTGCCAATCAGTGCCACCTAGCAGTGCTGCCTATCAGGGTAACTGATCAGTGCCCATTATTGCCACCCATCAGTGCCCATCACTGCAACCCATCAGTGCCCATCACTGCCGCCTATGAGTGCCGCCTCATCAGCATACATCAATGAAAGAGAAACATCACCTGTTTTGAATTTTTTATAACAAAATATAAAGAACTAAATTTTTTTATTTTTATTTTTAATTCAGTATTTTTACATTTTTTTTAACAAAAAATAAAAACCGCAGAGGTGATCAAATACCACCAAAAGAAAATTATAAACCGCGCAATTGTTATTCAAAGTGCGTCAGAGCTGAAAGCTGAAAATTGGTCTGGATAGGAGGGGGGTTTAAGTGCCCAGTAAGCAAGTGGTTAAAAAAAAAAGCGTTTGAAAAATCGATAGGTAAATACCATGTGCAATAAAAATTTTCTAAACCTACCAATTTATTCTCTAGGGCCTCTGTTTTAAATATATATATATATATATATACATACATATACTGTATATATATATATATATATATATATATATATATATATATATATATATATATATATATATATATACGAAGTGGTTAAAGCATGACATGTTTAATATCTATTTACTTTGCGTAACATCATATTTTACAAAAAAAAAAAAAATCAGGTTTTGTATTGTATTTTTTTGCATTAAAATTCAAAAAAGTGTATGAAAAAAAAAAAAAGCGGTTGAAAAACCGATGGGCAAATATCATGTGAAATAAAAATTTGCTAAACCTACTAATTTATTCTCTGTTTGGGGGTTTTAAGTTATTTTCTAGCAAAAAAAAAAAGTATATTCACATGTAGGAGCAAAGGGTCAGAAATGGCCCGGGTACAAAGTGGTTAAAGCATGACATGTTTGGTATCTATTAACCTCGGCGTAACACAATATTTTATATTTTACAAAAAAATCAGGTTATGTATTGTATTTTTTTGCATTAATTTCAAACAAGTGTATTAAAAAAAAAAAAAAGCTTTGAAAAACCGATGGGCAAATACCGTGTGAAATAAAAATTTGCTAAACCCACCAATTTATTCTCTAGGGCCTCTGTTTTAAGACAAATATATAATGTTTTGGGGTTCTAAGTAATTTTCTAGCAAAAAAAAAACTGATTGTTACATGTAAACAAAATGTAACAATAACGGCCTGGTCTTCACGTGGTTAACAGCAAAAAACGAGGTTGAGATCTCTGTATATTACAATTAAACTTTACTTAAAAAATCCATCTTCGTATACAATAAATGATCCAACTGTACAGTTACAAGCAGCACCTTCTTCTCTTTCTCAAGACACCTGCGACACATGGCTTAAGAAAAACCAAAGCAATGTGCTGCTTGCAATTATACGGTTGCTTGTTGGATCATTTTTATGGTGTATAAAGATGGATTTGTGAAGTAAAGATTAATTGCAATATACAGAGATCTCATTATATATATATATATATATATATATATATATATATATATATATATATATATATATATATATATATATATATATACACATTTATTTTTTTTATGCACTGTTTGTATGCTGACCACTGATTAATTAGTAGGTTTAGCAAATTTTTATTTCACATGATATTTGCCCCATCGGTTTCAAACGCTTTTTTTTTTTTTTTTTTTCATACACTTTTTTTAATTTTAATGCAAAAAAATACAATACATAACCTGATTTTTTGTGAAATACGATGTTGTGCCGAGTAACTAGATACCCAAACATGTCATACTTTAACCACTTCGTACCCATTTCTGACACTTTGCTCCTACATGTGAAAATCTACTGTTTTTTTTGCTAGAAAATAACTTAAAACCCCCCAAACATTAGAGAATAAATTAGCAGGTTTAGCAAATTTTTATTTCACATGATATTTGCCCGATCGGTTTTAAACGCTTTTTTTTTTTTCATACACTTTTTTGAATTTTAATGCAAAAAAATACAATACATAACCTGATTTTTTGTGAAATACGATGTTGCGCCTAGTAACTAGAGATTATATATATATATATATATATATATATATATATATATATATATATATATATATATATATATATATATATATATATATATACACATATATATACACACACACACACACACACATATATATATATACACACACACTTTTTTTTATGCACTGTTTGTATGCTGAGCACTGATTACTAGATATCTTGGAGGGAGAATTTTCCCGTATAAATCGCTGATCCTGAGCACTTACCTTGTGGAAGGAGACATCGACTTGCAGTGTTGGCGTTCTGCATTGTGAAGGTGAGCGCCCTGATAGCATCGGGAAGGTGCCCCTTGGCCACAGGAGAGGGTGTAAATTTCAGCAGCTTTGCTTTCAGCCAATGGGCGGAGGGGAGGCTGTTGAAATCTGGAGGACAATGGATGCTGGCGGTGTGCTATTCAATCCGTAAGCGTTTTATAAATGTAATCCGAGCCAGGAATCCTAGTTTAGCTTTGTCCTTAAAGCCCAACAAAAGGATGTGGCTATAAAAAGGGAAAAGGGGCTCATTTTCGAAAGGGCTAATTGCGAAGTGTTGATTTCCGATGACAATTGTTCGCTAATTTGTTTTACGAGAGAGTCGGCGCGGCCGGAGGCGATGAAGGCGGAAACAATAGTACTTTGTAGTAGACCCGTCATACTGGGTGAGTGCTGGGCTTATGAGAATGGTGGTGGAGCACTGAAAGATTTTCTGGATTAAAGTTTTTTTTCTCCTAGTTTTGTAGAGTCCCATTGGAAGGTTTCCCTTCACCTCTGGGGTTAAAGGACCTTTGGAGACCACTGCAGGTGGTATCAGGACAGATTCAGATGATCGTAGTAGTTTTTTGTAAAAAATACATTTAAACTTTATCTAAAGTTTGTTTTAAAAAAAAAAGTTAAAACTGAACTCCAGGATAAGCCAATATTGTCTAACCCATCAGTCATGTGTCTTCTTCTGGAATCTTGGTGATCTTTGTGTATTTCTTCTAGATCTGTGTAGTAATCCAGTGTGAGACTTCCTGTAATAAATAAAGACCGCTCATTGCTCTTCTCTCTCCTTGTGCAAGGGACTGGTCTGGTCTCTGCCCCTCCTGTAAATTTTATGCAGTGGGTGGGGTCTGTTGAGCTCCTCCCACAGCTTTGCTATCTTTCCTTGTGCAGGGTGACTCGCTGTGTCTCTGACCCCTTCCTTTAGGTTTCAGATCAGTTGCATGGGTTGCCATTGTGAGGGGCAGACTGACCAGTACCAAAACAACCAAGGACGCTCTAGGGCCAGGATGGTTTAATTTGTTGCTATGGTGTTGGCAGCCACGCAGCCTGGATCACAGCAATGCATGGTGCTGATCCAGAGCAGGCAACGTGCATGGACATTCCCAACATTTGGGAGAGGACAGAAGTCCACCTCCTCCAACTCACACCCTCTACCACACTGCTGGAGCCAAATGGTAAAGCTCTGATGTAAAAAGGGAATGGTGTGATGGGGGAGGAGCTTCTTGATGGAGTTATGCGGCCGTGGCCAGACTCTATGGTCATGGGAGATCTCTGTAGGGAATTGGAGGTCTTTGAGGTCATGGGGGCTTTTACATATAGGAAGGCCCGCCTGGACCATAGCAACATATTACACTAACCAAGGGTAGGCAAAATGAAGTGCCACCTCCAGCATTCAGGAAAGGAGAGGAGGTCAACCTCCCAGTCTCTGCAATGCTGCTGGAGCCAAAAGGTAGGTCTCGGATGTGAAGAAGGGACTGTGTGATTGGGAAAAGGAAGATTCTTTGGTCATGGGAGGTCTCTGTAGGCCATGGAAGGACGCCGTGGGCCATGGAAGGACGCCGTGGGCCATGGAAGGACGCCGTGGGCCATGGAAGGACGCCGTGGGCCATGGAAGGACGCCTTGGGCCACGGAAGGACGCCGTGGGCCACGGAAGGACGCCGTGGACCACGGAAGGACTCCGTGGACCACGGAAGGACTCCGTGGACCATGGAAGGACTCCGTGGACCATGGAAGGACTCTGTGGGCCATGGAGGCTTTCGTGTACAGGGGGGGAGGCAATAGCAATGAATGACACAGCTTTTAGGAGAGGACAGAGGTCCACCTCCCACCCTCTGTGGGCCATGGAAGGACTCCGTGGGCCATGGAAGGATTCAGAGTTCATGGGGGCTTTCTTGTACAGGGGGAGGCAATAGCAATGTATGACACGGGATTCAGAAGAGGACAGGTCCACCTCCCCCTCTACCATGCTGCTGGAATCAAATAGTAGGGCTCTGATGTGAAGAAGGGAATGTGTTTTGGGGGGCTTCTAGTTGAGGCTCTGTGGGTCATGGCAGGTCTTGGTGGGGGTCATGGGAGGACGCTGTGGGTCATGGGAGGTCTTGGTGGGGGTCATGGGAGGTCTCTGAGGTCAACCAATGTATTCAGATAAGAGCCGGAAGTGACACTATATCCACCATATTTACTTCTGAGTTTTGTTAGCGGCTTCATTGGTTCACTCGGCTGCAGAGATTACACAACATATTTCTGAGATCTATCCATTGCATCTGCTTCATCTGAACATTATAAAAGCTTAAACAAAGAAATATGGCAGATCGCCCGTGGCTGGCAAGTCCCGTATCGGATTATTCCTCTAAACAGCACATATTTGGCACATAGACCTCAGAGCCGGTCCAAACTGGCAAGATGTGAAGCGAGGACACGACTACCGCACAGAGCGAATGCCTACCGAGGAATGAAGATTTCACATCGCCGCTCCGAGAAAAAACTCCAAATATTCGTCAGACCACAAACACTGCCAACCACACAGAGCCGAATCCCACACAGGTCATGACCTTTGTTGGCAAAATATAACCGGGGTGCCAGACAGACGCACTTCAATTCCGCAACTATTTTTATATAAATGATATTACTTTAATTATTCACATACACCAAGCCATTTCTCGCCAGATGTCACAACTCCTCTTCAGTTTTCGGTACAGTTTTTTTTTTTTTAATTGAAATTCAAAGAGAACAAATGCAAAGTTCCCGCATATAGGGGATATGAACATTAGGCAAAGTGCAATATTTTTTGCAAAAGGACGCAAAAGATAAATGAGTCAAAGGGTGTGAATTATGAATAAAGATTCTCCGGCCAAAGCTAAATGCCTGAGCTTTAAGACCCAGGGGGGCAAAGGTGGGAGAAGGGTCTCATCAGTTCTAATACGAAATACAAGCACTTTCATTAAAACGTTTATTCTACCGATTCCTTTCAAGCAGTAAGAGATTGAGATTTAATTTTTTTTTTTTTAAAAAAAGCACAAAATATTTCATTTAAATACATTCCTCAGTAGCCACAAAGGATATAAAAGTCTACTTTGCGTGCATCAAATGCTTTTCAAAACCCAGATATTACTTTGTAAGAGTAGCAGTGACATCATAACCGTGCCTGTGCAAAGAGCAGAGCTGAGGGAGGGGTCAGCAGGCTCCACCCACTACAGAAAACTCCAGGAAGGGGCGGAGATAAGACCAGTCCCCCTGTACAAGGACAGAGAGTGGAGCTGTGGGAGGGGCCTTGCTGGTTCCACCAACTACATGAGGGGGCGGAGATAAGACCAGTCCCCCTGCACAAGGACGGAGAGTGGAGCTGTGGGAGGGGGCCATGCTGGCTCCACCCACTACAGGAGGGGGTGAGGACAAGACCACAAGAAGAGAGAGTGGAGCTGTGGGAGGGGTCTCACTGGCTCCACCCACTACAGAAGGGGGTGAAGACAAGACCAGTCCCCCTGCACAGGGACAGAGAGTGGAGCTGTGGGAGGGGGCCATGCTGGCTCCACCCACTACAGGAGGGGGTGAAGACATGACCACAAGGAGAGAGAGAGAGTGGAGCTCTGGGAGGGGCCTTTCTGGCTCCACCCACTACAGAAGGGGGCGGAGACAAGACCAGTCCTCCTGCACAAGGACAGAGAGAGGAGCTGTGGGAGGGGCCTTGCTGTCTCCACCCACTACAGGAGGGGGAGGAGACAAGACCAGTCCTCCTGCACAAGGACAGAGAGAGGAGCTGTGGGAGGGGCCTGGCTGGCTTCACCCACTACAGGAGGGGACGGAGACAAGACCAGTCCTCCTACACAAGGAGAGAGAGAGGAGCTGTGGGAGGGGCCTGGCTGGCTCCACCCACTACAGGAGGGGGCGGAGACAAGACCAGTCCTCCTACACAAGGAGAGAGCAGCAGTGGGCGGTCTTTATTACAGGAAGTCTCACACCGGATTACTGCACAGATCTGGAAGAAATACACAAAGATCTCCGAGATTCCAGGAGAAAACACATAATGAATGGATTTGGAGAATACTTTCTGATCTCAGATTTTACCTTAATTTTGCAATATGAGATGCAAATGCACCAAGAATTTAAATAGCGGGGGTTAAAAGTGCCCTGCTGGTGGCTGAAAAGCGCTGGTAAAAGACGGTACAGCACGCTTTTCTGCCGACGCCCCCCCAGTGTGAAAGTGCCCTAAAAAAAAAGTTTATGGCTTTAGAACCAACCACTTTAGATTTACTCTAAGGATGACTTTCAACTTGGATTTTGGCCCCATTCACGCCTCAGCATTTTGTAGCTTGTAGCTCAAAGCTCCAAAACGCTGGAAGAGAAAAAAAATCAACTATTCTCTATGTAGTTGCTTCACATCTCCACTCCAAGTGGCCTGCAGCCAAACGCCTGAAGCTCAAAAAAGTTATGGAGCTTTTTTTTTTTGTAGCTCAAATCAGGCAGATTGGTGCATTTGTGAAGCGTTTTTTGTTCCATAGACATGCATGGAAAAGCTTGATTCAAGCGTTTTTGAGAATTTTGGTGCATAATGTTGCGCGTTTTTGTGTGTTTTTCTGCTTAAATGCAATAATTAAATAAAAATAAATAATAATAAATAAATGAATAATAAAATGCATAAATGATTGAAAACAAAAAACAAAAACATAAAAATAAATAAAAATCCCTAACCCCCAACCTAACATTAACCTCCAACCCTAATAACCCCCTACCTTAACGTCCAACATAACAAAATTTAAAAATAAGCCAATAAATTAACCCTAACTTTTAAACCCTAACCCTTAAAAAAATATTATTATTAAAATAATATTATTAAAATAATAATAATTAATAATAAATAAAAGCAGATGAAAAAGCTGAAAAATATAGCAACAAATGATGAAACAGATGATATTTTTTGGGTTGTCCCCAGAAAAGTAATAGTTGGCAAATCCTCCAATGGGGGACACTGAACAGCTTTATAATAAAGAAATCTGATTTATCTGGGATAAGTGATATACCTTGTATAGTATGAAGACGCCTCATTCCCTCTTCTACCTCAGATCACCCAATAATATTCATTCCTGGGCTTTACATTTATTTACCTGACACTTATTAGGTTTTAATGATCACACAACCATCTACAGAAAAAAAATCTTTATTAGAAAAGGGAAGTAGAGAGGATGGGGATTATTACGGTGCCAACACGATTCAGTCAAAAATTATTGAAAATATAAATTTTATTAAATAGTATCAAAAAACTGATAATATACATAAACAGATATTCAAATAGGAATTTAAAAAAAAGGGAGCAGTTTACAATTGGCCAGAGTATGGGCCTATGTATTGTTGCGGGTCACGTCTTCCCTACATGTTTCGCCAGGACATTGGCCCATACTACTCTGGCCAAATGTTGTTGTATATTCTCTTTTTTATTGGTATAGGTTATTTTTTTTTTGTTGTATATTCTCTTTTTATTGGTATAGGTTAATACTCTGGCCAAATGTAAACTAGATATGCTCCTTTTCTTTTAATTCCGGTTTGAATATCTGTTTATGTATATTATCTGTTTTTTGATACTATGTAATAAAATGTATATTTTTAATAATTTTTGACTGAATCGTGTTGGCACCGTAATGATCCCCATCCTCTCTACTTCCCTTTTCTACATAATTATTGTATTGAGGTGCCTTATCTAACTTGGACATACCTGCCACTTTTTTCAAAAAAAATCTTTATGTTGCATCACCAACATTACAAATCTTTAATTTTTTTCATTCAAAATCCAAATTTTTCTGATTTCTTATTATTTCTGATTATCACTAAATTCAAGATTTTTTTCATTGTATCGATAAATAAATTTTAACATAAAAAAAAATTAAAAAATTTTGCTAATCAAAACCAAAAGATTTATAAAAAAAATGAAAATATGTTGCTGCTACTTACTGTCCCGAGTTCCCACACCAAAATGTCACTGTGTCCCAATATACAGAGCAACAATCATTTAATTAAAAATATTTTTTTTCCTATGAGGAAGTCACTGTATCACTTGACGAAACGCGTCAGTGGCGGGGCTACGTGACATCATCACGCCCAGAAGTCTAGGGTCGGCCCATCTTACATGCTATTTGTATTGATGTCTATCCTTAAGGGGACAAGGTGTGGATTATTTTACATAGTCACATAGTGGATGCTAATTAGCCACTTGATTGCTATTACAAGCAGCGGGAGGGGCCTCCCTCCCGCTGACTTCCACGCGTACGACAGTTGGCCTGGACAGCCAAGCAAAGCCGGGATCACTTTTGCTCGGCTGTTCGTAACAGTTACCTGGAAGCGATGACATGACATTACTTCTGGTTTACTCTTAAACAAATCTGCGCCATTTAAAAAAAAAAAAAATTCAAAAACACAGATCTTGGCGTTTTGAATGTTTTTAAGTGCAGAGGAGGGATTTGATCTCTCTCCATAAAGACTACCTGTCACATGACTATTGCTGTCACAAGGATGTTTCCATACCTTCTGACAGCAAAAATAAATTAATAAATAAAAAAAGTGTAAAAAAAAAAAAAAAATACATTATTAAAAAAAAAAAAAATAATTAAGTGCCCCCGTCCTCCTGTGCTCATGCGCAAAGGCGAACGCACGCTTTGGTCACCTGTGGTAACCTGTAAGGGCTTTTAAAGTGTCGCCTATGGATAGTAAAAATTGACGTCGACACTGCACAAGTGTGACATGTTTGGTATCTATTTACTTGACGTAGCATCTTTTATATTTTTTTTAAAAAAAGGGGTTATGTATTTTTTTTGCATTAGAAATTTTAAAAAAAAGTGCATCCCCCCCAAAAAAAAACTGCGTTTGAAAAACCCACCAGTTTATTCTCTAGGGCCCCTGCTTAAATTTTTATTTTTTTTTAAATGTTTTGGGGATGCTAATATTCAGATAAGGCCTGGACTGGAGTTGGTTAAAAGATCAGCCGAGAGATGGAGAGAAAGACTTTATAACCACAGAACTGACCACACCGGACGCTGTTCTCTCCATTGATCTCCATGAATCTCTATCAGTCTGGACAATAAATATCACATCTGCAGGATGTTAATAAGCTGTGACCGCAAATCCGCCAATTCCAACACTGATGAAATGTTTCCTGCCACTGTAGGATAACATCAGTTTACAAGGATGCCTGGGGGGAGGGGGGAGGGGTTCTGTGAGTCCCTACGGTGCTGGCGGGATAAGGTAAGTATTACCTTAATGCCTTATGCATGCTCCCCTAGACATATCGTGCATTTAACCCTTGCAGTGCGGAAGGACTCGCTGCAAAGGTGGATTTTTTTTTTCAATTTTCAGAGTTAAGCTTTAAATTAAAAAAAAAAAAAATAGAAAAAAAGAAGATTCCACCTGCAGAAATGTTGCAAATGCGCTTCCTAAGTGCCAGGCCTTTTTTTTAACACTTTTTGTTCACATGTAACATTCAGTATTTTTTTGCTGAATTAGTTAGGACACCCAAACATATTATATTATAGCAATATTTATTGTGTAAATTAAAAAAAAAGGAAAAAAAAATTGATATATATCAAACAAAAAAAATTATATAAAATATTTGAAAAAAAAAATCAAAATCTGAAGACTTTCTGAGAGAGAGAGAGAGAGAGAGAAAGAAAAAGAGAGAGAAGGTAGAATATATATATATATATATATATATATATATATATATATATATATATATATATATATATATATAAAAATTTTCATGCATAAAAACAAAAACACATAATCTATTTGTTTTGTAAAATATAAAAGATGATGTTATGCCGAGTAAATAGACACCAAACATGCCACACTTTAAAACTGTGCATGCCCGTGCAAATGGTGACAAACAACGTAAATGTTGTTATTAATAGGCATCACTTTAAAAAGCCTTTACAGGTTACCACTTTAGACTTACAAGAGGGTCTAGTGCTAAAATTACTGCCCATGATCTGAAGTTCGCGGTGGTACGTCACATGTGTGGGACGATCACTGTTTGCATGCGTGCGGGGCCGACGCACATGTTCGCCATTGCACGCTAGCACAGGTGGATGGGGCGCTTTATTTATTTATTTTTTTCTAATTATTATTTTTTATTTAATTTTTTTTGTATTATTTTTTTTTTGTATTATTATTTTTTTTATTTATTGATTTTATTTTTTTACACTGTTGCTTTCATTTTTTTTTTTTTAATGTAAACATCCTTTATGACAGCAATAGACATGGGACAGGTACTCTTTATGGAGCGATCTGGCATCTATAAGACGCCAAATCGCGGGAGGGGACGCCCCCCCCTCCCGCCGCCCTCTGGTGCTTGTACCGACTCACTGCTTCCATCTGCCAGCCCCGGACGGGGATCATAGAGATTTCTGGCGGACCAGATGGTCGCCTGGGTCTCTATGATCGTTCGGAGGCCGGGCGCGATGTTATGATGTCACGCCCGGCCTCTGCATTCAAAAAAACTGCGCCGCTTCGGCTGGAAAGTGGTGATTTTTTTTTTTTTTTTTTTAGGCTTCGCAGCCTAGAGGTAAGATGTGGGGTCTTATTGACCCCCCATATCTCACTGGAAAAAGGACCGATCGTGCCATATTCCTATTACAAGGGATGTTTAGATTCCTTGTAATAGGAACAAAAGTGATCGATTTTTTTTTTTAAATGTCAAACTAAAAAAATAAAAGTGAAATTAACAATAAAAAAAAAAAAATTTAAAGCGCCCCTGTCCCCGTGTGCTCGCATGCAGAAGCAAACGCATACGTAAGTCCCGCCCACATATGAAAACGGTGTTCGAACCACACATGTGAGGTGTCGCCGCGAATGTTACAGCGAGAGAAATAATTCTAGCCCTAGACCTCCTCTGTAACTCAAAACATGTAACCAGTAAAAAAATTTAAAGCGTCGCCTATGGGGATTTTTAAGTACCAAAGTTTGGTGCCATTCCACGAGCGTGTGCTATTTTGAAGCGTGACATGTTAGGTATCTATTTACTCGGCGTAACTTCATCTTTCACATTGTGCAAAAAAATTGGGCTAACTTTAATGTTTTTTTTTTAAAGCATGAAACTGTTTTTTTTTTCCAAAAAAAAGCATTCGAAAAATTGCTGCGCAAATACCGCGCGAGATAAAAAGTTGCAATGACCGCCATTGTATTCTCTAGGGTCTTTGCTAAATATATATATTGCTAAATATATATTGCTAAATATATATACTCTTCTCTACCTTCAACACTCTACTCTGTCCTCCACCGCCTCCACCCACCAACTCAATCACCGCCCAGGAGATTGCCAATCACTTCAAAACTAAGATTGATACAATTCATGAGGAGATCACCAATGCGCAAAAACCTCCCCCATGCAACACCCCATGTCCACAGACACAATCATTACTTCCCTCATTCAACCCTGCTACTATTACTGAGGTTGCTAAACTTTTATCTAGCACTCATCTAACCACCTGCCCCCTGGATCCTGTTCCCTCGCAAATGCTACGCTCACCCTCTGACTCAATTCTACACTCTCTAACTCACATTTTCAACCTCTCCCTCTCTTGTGGCATCTTCCCAAACTCTCTAAAACATGCGCTAGTCACCCCCATACTAAAAAAGCCCTCACTGGACCCCACCAATCTCAACAACTTACGTCCCATCTCCTTACTCTCCTTCTCCTCCAAACTTCTTGAAAGACTGGTCTACAACCGACTAAGCGACCATCTGACCATGAATAAACTTCTTGATCTCCTCCAGTCCGGTTTTCGCCCACAACACTCCACGGAAACTGCTCTCCTTAAACTCTCAAATGACCTACTAATGGCTAAAGCCAATGGACACTATTCTGTACTACTTCTCCTGGATCTCTCTGCTGCCTTTGACACAGTGGACCACCCCCTCCTCAAAAAAAAAACTCCACTCCTTTGGTCTCCGTGACTATACTCTTTGCTGGTTCTCATCCTACCTATCACACCGCTCCTTCAGTGTCACTTACAACTCTACTTCCTCCTCTCCTCTTCCTTTTTCCGTTGGGGTCCCCCAAGGTTCTGTTCTTGGACCTCTCCTTTTCTCAATCTACACCACCTCCTTCGGTCAGTTGATTGCCTCCCACGGCTATAAATATCATCTCTACGCTGATGACACCCAAATCTATCTCTCCACCCCCCAGCTCTCTCCACCCCCCCAGCTCTCTCCATCTGTCTCCTCACCCATCACCAACTTACTAGCAGACATATCAGCCTGGATGTCACATCACTTCCTCAAACTCAACCTATCCAAACCCGAGCTCATGATATTTCCTCCCTCAGGTGCCACTTCCCCTGATTTCTCTGTCAATATCAATGGCTCAACTATCAACCCATCTCCCCACGCCAGGGTCCTAGGTGTAATCCTGGACTCTGCACTAACCTTTCGACCCCACATTCTATCGCTATCCAAAACTTGCTGCCTCTGTCTTCGCAACATCTCCAAGATACGCCCCTTCCTAACCAATGTCACCACAAAGCTTCTAATCCACTCCCTGGTCATCTCCCGCCTCGACTACTGCAACTCCCTCCTCATTGGTTTACCTCTAAACAGGCTATCCCCACTTCAGTCCATCATGAACGCTGCGGCCAGGCTCATCCACCACACAAACCGCTCAGCGTCTGCTACCCCTCTGCCAATCCCTCCATTGGCTGCCACTCAGTCACCGAATTAAATTCAAGATACTAACTATAACTTACAAAGCCATCCACAACCTGCCCCCAGCTACATCTCTAACCTAGTCACAAAATACCAACCTAATCGTTCTCTTGGCTCCTCCCAAGACCTCCTGCTCTCAAACTCCCTTGTCACCTCATCCCATGCTCGCCTTCAGGACTTCTCCAGAGCCTCCCCCATCCTCTGGAATGCTCTACCCCAATCCGTCCGATTTTCTCCTACTTTATCCACTTTCAGACGATCCCTGAAAACTCATCTCTTCAGAGAAGCCTATCTGGCCCCCACCTAACAACTGTACATTTATCTTCTCAATCAGCACATCACCCACAGTTATTACCTCTTGTACCTCTTGACCTTCCTTCTTAGATTGTAAGCTCTTAGGAGCAGGGCCCTCTGATTCCTCCTGTATCAAATTGTATTGTATTTGTACTGTTTACCCTCAATTTGTAAAGCGCTACGTAAACTGTTGGCGCTATATAAATACTGTATAATAATAATAAAAAAATAATAATATATATATATAATGTTTGGGGGTTCTATGTTATTTTCTAGCAAAAAAAATGATGAATTTTACATGTAGGAGAGAAATGTCAGAATTGGCCTGGGCACAAAGTGGTTAAAGTCGCCTATATTGTAACGGGAGCCGCTGAAATAAATTGGCTGTGACTTGTCATGCGACTTTATGTGTCCAAAGCCGCATGACAAGTCTCACTATTGTGAAAAAAGCTCCATCACATGCTTCATGAAGGGGTCCTGTGTGGGATCCATCAATAAAGCGTTGAACCCTTTTATGGAATTCTCGGGTGTGCCGGTGACAGATTTCTTGCCATGAGGTTTGCTTGTAAGGCAGAAATGCTTCAGAATCACTTAATGGTGGTTTAAGCCAGTTTTCGGTATGAGGCCCAGATACGGCCCTGCGGAGAACCAGTTTGCCCAGGACCAGATGCTTGCCAGATCTATAAATCTAAAGGAGGTCACCAAGGGCGACAGACACTTCTCCCAACCACAAATGGCCACATGTAAAACCATTTTAATTCACAATATGGCCACACCCTAGGCCAGCCATTCTCTACCAGGATTCAGAGGACCCTTGGGGGTTCATCCAGAGGTTCCTTGAGCTGCAGCCGATTGTCATCACATTGGCTTCATGGCTCCAGAGCCAACACAAAGGCTGAATTCTATGCACCACTGTTAGGGGGGCATGCTTCCCACTGACCTCCAATATAAGGGGAATTTTTCCCACTGACCTCCAATATAAGGGGAATTTTTCCCACTGACCTCCAATCCAATATAAAGGGGAATTTTTCCCACTGACCCCCAATATAAGGGGCATTTTTCCCCATGGACCTCCAACATAAGGGGAATTTTCCCCACTGACCTCCAATCCAATATAAGGGGAAACTGACCAACTGACCCCCAATATAAGGGGAATTTTTCCCACTGACCCCCAATATAAGGAGAATTTTTCCCACTGACCCCCAATATAAGGGGCATTTTCCCCCACATACCTCGAATATAAGGGGCATTTTTCCCCATGGACCTCCAACATAAGGGGAATTTTCCCTACTGACCTCCAATCCAATATAAGGGGAAACTGACCCACTGACCCCCAATATAAGGGGAATTTTTCCCACTGAACCCCAAATAGAAGGGGAATTTTTCCCACTGACCTCCAATATAAGGAGAATTTTTCCCACTGACCCCCAATATAAGGGGCATTTTTCCCCACAGACCTCCAATATAAGGGGCATTTTTTCCCCATGGACCTCCAACATAAGGGGAATTTTCCCCACTGACCTCCAATATAAGGGGAAACTGACCAACTGACCCCCACTATATGGAGAATTTTTCCCACTGACCCCCAAATAGAAGGGGAATTGTTCCCACTGTCCTCCAATATAAGGGGAATTTTTCCCACTGACCTCCAACTGACCTCCAACATAAGGGGAGTTTTCCCCACTGACCTCCAACATAAGGGGAATTTTCCCTACTGACCTCCAATCCAATATAAGGGGAAACTGACCCACTGACCACCAATATAAGGGGAATTTTTCCCACTGAACCCCAAATAGAAGGGGAATTTTTCCCACTGACCTCCAATATGAGGGGAATTTTTCCCACTGACCTCCAACATAGGGGGAATTTTTCCCACTGACCTCCAACTGACCTCCAACATAAGGGGAATTTTCCCCACTGACCTCCAACATAAGGGGAATTTTCCCCACTGACCTCCAACATAAGGGGAATTTTCCCCACTGACCTCCAATCCAATATAAGGGGAAACTGACCCACTGCCCCCCAATAGAAGGGGAATTGTTCCCACTGACCCTCAATATAAGGGGCATTTTTCCCCACAGACCTCCAATATAAGGAATTTTTCCCCCTAACCTCCAATATAAGGAAATTTTTCCCTCTGACCCTTAATAGAAGGGGAATTGTTCCCACTGACCTCCAATATAAGGGAAATTGTTCCCATTGACCTCCAATATAAGGGGAATTTTTCCCACTTACCTCCAATATAAGGGGAATTTTTCCCACTGACCTCCAGAATAAGGGGCATTTTTCCCACTGACCTCAATTATAAGGCTAATTTTCCCACTGATCTCCAATATAAGGGGTCTTTTTCCCATTGACCCTCTAATATAAGGGGCATTTTTCCCACGGACCTCCAATATAAGAGGCATTTTTCCCCATTGACCTCCAATATGAGGCATTTTTCCTACGGACCTCCAATATAAGAGGCATTTTTCCCATTGACCTCCAATATAAGAGGCATTTTTCCCATTGACCTCCAATATAAGAGGCATTTTTCCCATTGACCTCCAATATAAGAGGCATTTTTCCTACGGACCTCCAATATAAGAGGCATTTTTCCCACGGAATGATTTTTTAACTCAAGATTACTAATGACCAGCCAGTTCCAAGTCCCATTTCTGCAGAGTGGCCCGATTCAACGCTTTATAGCTTCCTGAGCCTAATGCACTGACAGATAAAAGGGGCCACAAGGGAACTGGGGCCACTTAATCCGGAGGACACGAGACAAATTGATTGAGGCCAGCGAGCTTAAGAAACCCCGGGTACAGATCATCCTTCTCCTCGACCCACAGAGGGGACGGTAACACGTTAATAATTCATTAAAAGAGTTTAAATAAATAACGAAGGGTCTTATATCCGCATCATCTCTGTATGACACTCGGCGGACGCAGAGGCGGAAAATAGATCGCAGTGACCTTGATTTGTGTTGAGGAGGCAAAAGATTCGCCAAAGTTAAAAAAAACAAAAAACAAAAAAAACACTAAATAAAATGCAGAAAACCAATTAAGAGCTGAAGAGATTTTTATTCCCCTTAAGAAATCTCACGCCATTGGTCAGCATAGCGCCACCTCCGGGTTAGATTAATTAAAGGGCCAGTAAGCACAAACCCACCATAAATGTAGAAGAGATTCTAGTGGAGATAATCATGTTAATGTTTCAGATATTTATCAGAACTTGATCACTTCAGCCCCGGAAGATTTACCCCCCCCTCCTCCGCTTCATGATCAGGCCATTTTTTGCGATACGGCACTGCGTTACTTTAACTGACAATTGCGCAATTGTGCGATGCTGTAAGCAAAAAAAAAAAAAATGTATGTCCTTTTTTCCCCCCCACAAATAGAGATTTCTTTTGGTTGTATTTGATCACCTCCGTGGTTTTTATTTTTTGTGCTAGAAACAAAAAAAGACCGACAATTTTAAAAAAAACTTACTTTACTTTCAGCTATAAAACATCCAATAAAAAAAAAAAAAAAAGGTAAAAAAATATTATTTGTTCATCAATTTAGGCCATTATGTATCCTGCTACATATTTTTGGTGAAAAAAATCCCAATATAGATTGGTTTGCGCTAGAAACAAAAAAAGACGGACAATTTTGGAAAAAAACTAAACAAAAAAACAAAAAGAAATATTTTTTTTTATTTTCTGCTATAAAACATCCAATAAAAAAAAATAAAAAAAAGTAAAAAAAATCTAATTTCTTCATCAATTTAGGCCAATATGTATCCTGCTACATATTTTTGGTGAAAAAAATCCCAATATAGACTGGTTTGCGCAAAAGTTATACCGCATATTACTATTACTTTTATGAAATTTTTATTGAATTTTATTTTTTTTTTACTAGTAATGGCGGCGATCAGCAACTTATAGCGGGACTGCTATATTGCGGCGGACAAAACGGACACCAAGTGACACTTTTTTGGGGACCAGTGACAATAAAATCTATTAGATTGTAAGCTCTTCTGAGCAGGGCCCTCTTAATCCTCTTGTAGTTTATTGCAGTATAACTGTATTGTCTCCCTTTTATATTGTAAACCGCTGCGTAAACTGTTGGCGTTATATAAATCCTGTATATCATAATAATAATAATACAGTGATCAGTGCTAAAAAAAATATGCACTGTCACTGTACTAATGACACTGGCAGGGAAGAGGTTAACATCAGGGGCAATCAAAGGGTTAAATGTATCCCAAGGGGGTTCTTTTTAACTGTGTGGGGGAGGTGCTTGTACTGTAAGACGACAGAGATCTGTGTTCCTGCTTAGCAGAAACACAAGATCTCCGTCTTCTCCTGTCACAGAACGGCGATCTGCCTTGTTTACCTAGGCAGACCACCGTTCTGTCTGCCTTGGCAACGATTGGCTGGTCATCGGGTCCGCAGGACCTGCTGATTGGCTCCCGCTGTGTCCAATCACAGTGGGAGCGGGTGGCCGGCGGCGCGCGCCCCAGAAGAAGAAGAAATCACATACACAACACCTGTCTTCTTTTTCTTCTTCTTTAATGCTGTACAGAGTTGCGTCTGATCTCACTGGTGGCAAAAACAGAGGCTCTACAGAATAAAATGGTGGGTATTGCATATTTTTAGGTCACACAATATTTGGGGAAAAAATACGCTCTAATGGATTTGATTGCACAAAAAAAAAAAAAAAAACACAATATAATATCCAATTGTTTGTTAGAATATAAAAGATGATGTTACGCTGAGCAAATAGATACCAAACACGTCACGCTTTACCCACTTGCTTACTGGGCACTTATACCCTCTTCCTGCCCAGGCAGGTTTTAGCTTTCAGCGCTGTCACACTTTGAATGACAATTGCGCGGTCATGCTACACTGTACACATAGGACATTTTTATAATTTTTTTCACACAAATAAGAGTTTTCTTTTGGTGGTATTTAATCACCTCTGGGGTGTTTTTTTTTTATTTTTTGCTAAACAAACAAAAAAGACGAAACAAAAAAAAAAAGTTTTTCATATTTGGTTATAAAATTTTGCAAACAGGTAATTTTTCACCTTCACTGATGGGCACTGATAGGTGGCGCTGATAAGAGACACTGATGAGGCACTGATGGGCACTGATAAATGGTACTGATGGGCACTGATTAGCAGCACTGGTGGGCACTGATAAGTGTCACTGGATGAGCAGCACTGATGGGCACCGATTAGCGGCACTGGAGGGCACTGAATAGTGGCACTGGTGGGCACTGATTAGCAGCACTGATGGGCACTGTTTAGAAGCACTGATAGGCGCTGATTAGTGGCACCGGAGGGCACTGATTAGCGGCACTGGGGGGCAGCACTGATAGGTGACACTGGTGGGCACTGATAGGTGGCACTGATGAACAGCACTGAAGAGCACTGATTAGCGGCACTGGTGGGCACTGATTAGCAGCACTGATGGGCACTGATTAGCAGCACTGGAGGGCACTGATTAGTGGCACTGGAGGTCACTGATTAGTGGCACTGGAGAGCACTGATTAGTGGCACTGGAAAGCACTGATTAGCGGCACTGGAGGTCACTGATTAGTGGCACTGGAGAGCACTGATTAGTGGCACTGGAGAGCACTGATTACCGGCACTGGAGGGCACTGATTAGCGGCACCGATTAGCAGCACTGGAGGGCACGGATGGGCACTGATTAGCGGCCCTGGAGGTCACTGATTAGCGGCCATGGAGGGCACTGATTAGCAGCACTGGAGGGCACTGATTAGCAGCACTGGAGGGCACTGATTAGCAGCACTGGAGGGCACTGTTGGGCACTGATTAGTGGCGCTGGAGGGCACTGATTAGTGGCGCTGGAGGGCACTGATTAGTGGCACTGTTGGGCACTGATTAGTGGCGCTGGAGGGCACTGATTAGTGGCGCTGGAGGGCACTGATTAGTGGCGCTGGAGGGCACTGATTAGTGGCGCTGGAGGGCACTGATTAGGGACACTGGAGGGCACTGATTAGCAGCACTGGAAGGCACTGATTAGTGGCACTGATTAGGGACACTGGAGGGCACTGATTAGGGACACTGGAGGGCACTGATTAGGGACACTGGAGGGCAGTGATTAGGGACACTGGAGGGCAGTGATTAGAGACACTGGAGGGCAGTGATTAGTGGCACTGGAGGGCACTGATTAGGGGCACTGATTAGGGGCACTGGAGGGCACTGATTAGCGGCACTGGAAGGCACTGATTAGTGGCACTGATTAGGGACACTGGAGGGCACTGATTAGGGACACTGGAGGGCAGTGATTAGGGACACTGGAGGGCAGTGATTAGGGACACTGGAGGGCAGTGATTAGGGACACTGGAGGGCAGTGATTAGCAGCACTGGTGGGCTGACAGTGTGAGGGGGAAAAAAAGCCAATTACCAGCTTCTGTTTACTTCTCCGATCAGCTGTCATTGGCTGGCAGCTGATCACATGGTAAAGGGCCCGCTGTGACTGGCCCTTCACCCTAATCTGTGATCAGCTGAGTCCTGAGGATGCCCTCCTGGCAAAGAAAACCCGCGCTGTAGCCGTCTTTCAGGTATAGCGCGGGTAAAATTGCCCCCATCCTGTGGAACAGCTCCAGATTACGGTACCTAAAAATCTCCATAGACAACGCTTTGAACGCCTTTACAAGTTATCAGATTAGAGTTACACTAATGGCTAACTGGCACTAAAATGATTGCTCTCGCTCTGACGTTTGTGGCATTATCTCACATGTCTGGAGCGATCGGTGTTTACATGTGTGTGTGGGACCTATGTGTGCGTGGGCACAGGGGAACGGGGGAGCTTTATTTATTTATTTTTTGTAATTTTATGTATTTTTTTTTTTTTTTTTAACAATAACTATACCTCCTTTTTTTTTTTTGATCAACTTTATTGCTAATACAAGGGATGAACACCATCCCTAGTGATTGCATGGGCCGTGATAGGTCCTCTTTATGGAGAGATCTGGGGTCTATTAGATCCTACATCTCTCCTCTGGCCTCCAATGCAGACACAGATCCACCTGATTGGCTGCTTCCCTGGACGTTAACGGCCAGATAAACCGAGAACTGCAACAGGAAGTGACTAAATCCTTGCCGATTCCAGTTCCTGACATCACACAGTGGGAGGAACAACATCAGCTCCCCTCACTGTGTGCCCAAAGCCGAATGCCCCCCCAGTCCCATCCTCGCTGGGCTCTCTGATCACATGGGTGGGACCCCCCTCCTGCCGCCTGTAAAAGTAATCCAGCGGCTGGTTAGTCGCTCGGATTACTTGAACTTTTGTGCAGAACCTCTGGCACTAAAAGAGGATCTCTCAATCATTGCTGTGGTGATGACCGAGATATCACCCTTCCCCTCTGAGGACGTTTATAAACGCACCCTGGGTGGGAAGGGGTTAACCAACTGCGGAAAAGGGTGAGCTCCCTCTCATTAACATGCAGTGGAGAAGGGAAGCTTGCAAATCGTTAACCCTTTGTTAAGAGACAAACAGTGTTCAAAACGAGTTTGCAACTGATAATGAAATCTGCCAGCAGAGTACAGAACAAGAAACCAAGTAGGATTTGTCAGTGCTTGAGTTATCAAAAAAGCGCACATGAGCGGCGGGAGGGAGCAGTAAAACCAGGTGGTTGAGCTGCGGCAAAAACCAAACAGCATGTGGCCTTCAGCGGCCATTACTACCGCCAAATGCAACCAATGCAAGTCTATGGGGCTGCATCAGACATGTACAATGCATGCAATTGAGGGGTGGTCGAGCGACATCTACAAAAAAGGTAAAACCAGGTGGTGAGGAGGTTGGAGGCGGCAACATAACACCTCCTTACCGCCTATCAAAGGTCCCCTGAAAACCAACCCAACACAGATTGTCCTTCAGAGGGTGCAGCACGTGTGAAAAAGCACTAATAGGTTAAGCCACTGGTTTTAAAGATTCACCTTTACAGAAAAAAAAAAAAATTCTTCTATGGATCTGTGCGATCGACACGATTAGGACTTTTCTAAAGAACTGAATTTCATGTCTACGGAGTAATGTGATTGGTCCGTGATTGGATCGGACTGACATCCTCTGTCTACATCTCCGCATGTGTCCCCCCCCCCCCCCCCCCCCTCAATGATCTACAGAACAAAACCAGGCCGACAGAACGATGAGATATTTCTGGAACTCAGACTTTAATTTGATTCTATTCATAGAAAATGGAAATTTAGGAGAAAACTCGGCTTTGACATTAAAAGGTGGAGATATAAAAAGATTATAGAGATAGATAGAGAGATAGAGAGATAGATAGAGAGATAGATAGATAGATAGATAGATAGATAGATAGAGAGATAGAGAGATAGAGAGATAGAGAGATAGAGAGATAGAGAGATAGAGAGATAGAGAGAGAGAGAGATAGATAGATAGATAGATAGATAGATAGATAGATAGATAGATAGATAGATAGATAGATAGATAGATAGATAGATAGATAGATAGATAGATAGACCAGCAGATGTACAGATAGCAGACAAATATGGATAAAATAGAATGTTTAGAAAAGTGATAGACCAATAGATAACAATAGAAAAGATAATATAGAGAGATTAAAAAGATAGATAAGACACAGAGAGATAACATTGAAATATTAGACAGACAAACCAGACTGACTTTAGAAAGTGACAAAAAGATAGTCAGGCAATAGATACAAAAGATAGATAAAACATAAAGAAAGACTAGAAAGTTGGATAGGACAGACGATAGAAAGACATACAGACGGACTGATAGATAGATGGACAGACAGACATAAAAAAAGGGATATAATGATAGAAAAAAAACAGATAAGCCAGATAGACAGACAATATAAAAAAGTGACAGAATGATATATAAAATATATTATATGAAATAAAAGAAGACATAAGAAAGTGATTTGATAAGACAGATTAGAGATGAAATCACACAGACAGATGAGTCAGATAAAGTAAAAATGTTCCTTCTGAATAATAAGACTTCCCTCCCGACATTCTGCGCTCATCATACACCGCTCTTATCATACACCGCGCTCATCATACACCGCTCTTATCATACACCGCGCTCATCATACACCGCTCTCATCATACACCGCGCTCATCATGCGTCGCTCTCATCATACACCGCTCTCATCATGCACCGCGCTCATCATGCACCGCTGTCATCATGCACCGCTGTCATCATACACCGCGCTCATCATGCGTCGCTCTCATCATGCGTCGCTCTCATCATACACCGCTCTCATCATGCACCGCTCTCATCATGCACCGCGCTCATCATGCACCGCTGTCATCATGCACCGCTGTCATCATGCACCGCTGTCATCATGCACCGCTGTCATCATGCACCGCTGTCATCATGCACCGCTGTCATCATACACCGCTGTCATCATACACCGCTGTCATCATACACCGCTGTCATCATACACCGCTGTCATCATGCACCGCGCTCATCATGCACCGCGCTCATCATGCACCGCTGTCATCATACACTGCGCTCATCATACACCGCGCTCATCATAGAAGTCCTGCACAGCAATCCTAAATCTAATCTATGAGCAGAGGCGCCATAATAGCAATCCAAGCCCACACACAGCGTACTCCAATATCTGAGCAAACCTGAAACTTTCTGATGATACGAATAGAGGATCTCAGACTCAGACACAAAAATGCGGCTTTTACAGAGTTTGACGGGTTTTTTTTTCTCTGCTTCCACACGCCCCTCCATGTTAGCCTAGGTGTCCATACACACATAGACATTTAGAGGCGGTTACAGGCAGAACCCCCCACCCCCCAAAGGTCCTGTTAAGGAGAGGAGCATTTTGAGCATTAAAAAAAAAAAATCTCAAAATGTGCCTAAACACACATACTTACACTCTAATGGCCAGAATAAATGAACATTCTGGCCAAAAGAATGCATTAATGCCAGACGCATAAACACGTGCCCAAACACGCCTTTTTATCACGTTTTACTGCTGCTGCTAAACTCCCGAAAGAGAACACAGTGTGCATGCGGCCTGAAAGTTCAGACCTCACACTAATGGGGCTTATTCAGTAAAAAGCAAACAAAAAACAATAATAAACACACAATGCCTAGGAGATTTCAGTCAATTATCATAAGACACATACATAAATATTTGTATTGTATTTTTCTATTAAAATATATATATATATATATATATATATATATATATATATATATATATATATATATATATGCACACACACACATACTACCTTCTCCCCCTCTCTCAGAAAGTCTTCAGATTTTTTTCCAAATATAATTTTTGTTATATATATATACACATACACACACACACACACACACATACATATATATAAAATGTATTTACTTATAATATTATATATATATATCTTTTCTTTTTTTAATTTTCGCAATAAATATTGCTATAATAGATATAAAAAATAAATATTGCTATAACAAATAAATTTTGCTATAAAAGAAAAGAAAAGATATATATAATATAAATATATATAGACAAACAAAAAAATTAAATAAAATAAAGTATATATGTATATTTGAAAAAAATAAATAAAAAAAGCCGAAGACTTTCTGAGAGAAAGAGAGAGAGAGAGAAGGTAGTCAGGAAGCTCTTACCTTGTCACCCTGCAGCAGAAAATGCCTGAACTGCAAAATCCAAACCGGTGGGTCTAGAAGAAGCGGTTCTGCAGATGGTGCACAAATTTCAGCAGAATTGGGGAGGAATGCATTTTTAAGCAGATCCCTCCCCAGTTAAATTGGGAATGGGAAAAGCTTGTCTATCTGCTGCTTTTACCACTCGGCTAAAATCCATTTAAAAGTGGATATTAGGAGGGAGGAGAAGGAGGAGGAAAATATCAATGCAGCTACAAGAATAACGCTTAATGCCCGTGGTACATCCTGAGTCGGCATCTTTGTGTCAGGATGACGGCATGCAGGATCCCTCCGTGGAAGTAATGTAAAGTGACACTTCTGACAGATACAAGCGCCACAAAGAGAATGTCAATCACATGTCTTTGCACCCAAATCGACAATATGTAGCCACGGATCAAGACGTCTGCTGCCAATAAAAGGCGGCAGGCCTGCGGTTGGAAATTACGCACGCACGGACTCGGATAAAGTCAGAGAGGAAAGTAAACGACATTAATGAGGTCGGTACGTCGGGCACAGGTCCAGGCTGTCTTAAAGGATAAGTGCGCTTTGGACAAATGACTGTATTGGTGGTCTACCATAGGACAGGAAATGGGGTTCTTATAGAACATTGAGGTCTGTATTGCTCAGGAAGCCAGCTATAAAGGAGGTCCTGTGAGGATCATCTATGGGTGGGCACCTACAGGTCCTAGGGCTATGGCTACCCACCTATTTCACCAATGAGCAGGGTGGATATATTCCTACATACAATAGAACCAAGGAATGGTAGCTACTTTCCTAAATACAATGGAACCAAGGCAGGGTGGCTACGTTCCTCCAAACGGTGGGACCAAGGCAGGGTGGCTACGTTCCTACACTCGGTGGGACCAAGGCAGGGTGGCTACGTTCCTACACACAGTGGGACCAAGGCAGGGTGGCTACGTTCCTACACACAGTGGGACCAAGGCAGGGTGGCTACGTTCCTACACACGGTGGGGTCAAGGCAGGGTGGCTACGTTCCTACACACGGTGGGGTCAAGGCAGGGTGGCTACGTTCCTACACACGGTGGGGTCAAGGCAGGGTGGCTACGTTCCTACACACGGTGGCACCAAGGCAGGGTGGCTACGTTCCCACACACGGTGGCACCAAGGCAGGGTGGCTACGTTCCTACATACGGTGGGACCAAGGCAGGGTGACTACGTTCCTACACACGGTGGCACCAAGGCAGGGTGGCTACGTTCCTACATACGGTGGGACCAAGGCAGGGTGACTACGTTCCTACACACGGTGGGACCAAGGCAGGGTGGCTATGTTCCTACATACATACGGATCAATGCAGGGTGATTATATTCCTAAATTCGGTGGGAACAAGACGGGATGGCTACGTTCCTACATACAGTGAGACCTAGAGATTGTGGCTATGTTCTAACATACAATGGGACAATGGAGAATGCCAATCTCTAACAGGAAGTTAAAAAAAAAAAAAAGGAATTGGAAGAGCTGGAGGAGGTGAGAGTAATAGAAAGGTCTTTTCTGAGGTAAGAATACATACAGTACTTAAATGAATTCTATTTAAACCAAAGTTCCCTCAGGAACTTGCCATCTTGGTTCGGTTTGTTTGCCAAATCTAGCATCCAATTTTCTGTATTTCTAATATTGTCATTTCTGGATTTAGGCTTTTGATCCATTTAAGCCCTGAAGAAGGGGTACAGCCCCGGAAACACATTGGCTTTCTCTTAGCAATTATAAATAAAAGAACATTCTGGACTTTCCCCTGACCTCCTGTCCTGATGACAACAATCACTGGGAGAAGAAGAGGTGGAACCTCCCCAACCCGGGCACAGGACAAAACGTGACAAAAATTCCAAACATTTTCAGTTTCATCCAAAAGAAAAAAAAAAAAAAAGCTGAAGATTTGATGCAAAATCAGACAGTTACACGTAACTCATGGAAAATAGTTCTTAGGGAGCTGTGCAGATTTGTAGGTGGTTCCCTCAACCCTGTTGAGTATTCTAATAAATTTACATTTCAATTAGGCTTTCACTCCGTCTATACTATTAACGTCAGACTCTTCAAACCCACTTGACAGTTACCCTTTTGCTTTTTGTCAGGGAACCAAATTGTACGTATGAATCAGCAAGGCGAGCACACCCGTCACTGGAAAATTGCTGATTCTGAGCAGATTAATTGGCGCTGGGGAGCTGTATATGGCCTACCACCCGCAGAACACCATTTATAATTGGAAGGAGACACATTCTTTGACAACTGAGGAGACATGAAGGGCTACTGTCCAAATACTGTACATCCATGTCAATTGCTTACCAGACATTATAATGTTGTTTAGCTGGTCTTGAGATTCTGACATCCACCTCATAGCTGGTCTCCTTTGGATTGGAGTGTTTACCAAGCTCCAAGATTGCTGCTACACCGTATGCAACGATACACAGCCCTGGAGTGAGTATCCATCATAATGCACACAATGGCAAGCGCTCAATGGTCAGCACAGGACATCTTACTGGAAGAAGAATCCTCAGAGGTGCTCAATGGTCAGCGCATGGCATCTTACCGGAAAGAGAATCCTCAGACGTGCTAAATGGCCAGCACGGGACATCTTACCAGAAAGAGAATCCTCAGACGTACTCAATGGTCAGCACGGGACACCTTACCGGAAGGTGAATCCTCAGAAGTGCTCAATGGTCAGCACAAGACACCTTACTGGAAGAAGAACCCTCAGATGTGCTCAATGGTCAGCACGGACAATACTGGAAGAAGAATCCTCAGAGGTGCTCAGTGGTCAGCACAAGACACATTACTGGAAGAAGAATCCTCAATTCTCCTCATTGGTCAGCATGGTCAAGTGGCTGTGATAACCAATGTGCACTTGCCATTGGGACCATTATGATGGGTACTCACTTTAGGGCTGTGTAAGTTGGCGTACGGACCGCTATACCAGGATCACAGCTGCTATGTGCAATGGGGTCTAGAGGGGTGGCCAGGATATTTAGACTAGGGGTGGACTAGTGACATCTCATGGTGACAATAGTCACCATTACCAAGAGAGAGTGTGCACCTCCCCAGCAAATACACAGATAGCAATAAAAGCCAGAAAGCTTTTGGCTTTGCAGACTCTTTGTACTGTTTCTATAGGTTACTGCTAAAAAAGTCAAAGGAGGACTCAAAAATTTTAATACATTTTTCCTGAAAAAAGAAGAATCGTTGATTTGTCCAACGCTCTGAGCATGCTCCCTGTTGAAGAGAAAGATCTTCAAGGACTGAGGCTAGTATACTGTACAGGTATAAGCAATGGCCAGCCAGCTCTGTTTCAACCTTAGCTTCACATTGTTTCTTACAGTGAAACTGAATTTATAAAGAACCCCCCATCTACCATCAACTTCCCCCCCACCGCCACCACCCAACTCCACCGCCCAACTCCACCGCCACCAACCATCCAACTCCACCACCCAATTACTACCAACTACCACCAAAACTCCTTGCCAGATATAAAGAGGAACGTATTATACTTTCAGACAGAATGATTGGCAGGTAATTGAAGAATACACAGGCCAAGCAAGGGCTGTAAAGCTAGACTGAAATATATTTATTATTTATACAAAGCAACCTGTTAAAATAATGCATTGAAAATACACAACAGCAAAGAGTCTTTTCTTTTCAACCTAATTGAAATGTTTCCGCTCTATAATTCATACATCATCCTACATCACTTCTACTCATCAGCAGACCTCCACTCCATGCTGTAAGCTAAAACAAAAAGGTATATACACCAAATCAGCCATAACATTGTGGCCACCCACCTAATATTGAGTAGGCCCCCTTTTTGCCACCAAAACATCCCTGACCCCTCTAGGCATGGACTCCACTAGAGCTCCGAAGGTATGCTGTGGTATCTCACACTAAGCCATCAGTATTCCTTTAAGTCCTGTAAGTTGTGAGGTCGGGCCTCCGTGGATCGGACTTGGTTTTCCAGCACATCACACAGACGCTCCATTTAAATGAGATCTGGAGAGTTTCCTGGCCAAGTCAACACCTCAAATGCATTGTGTTCCTCAAACCACTGTTGAACAATTTTTGCAGTTTGGCAGGGAGCATTATCCTGCAGAAAGAGGCCACTGCTATCAGTGAATATCGTGTACTTGGTCACCTACAATGTTTAGGGTAGGTGGGACGCGTCAACTATCATCCACATAAATGGGAAGAGCTAAGGTTTCCAGCAGAACATTACCCAAAGCATCGCACTGCCTCTGCTGGCTTTTCTTCTTCCCATACTGAATCCTGGTTCACGTGCCCATTGTAGGCTCTTTTGGCTGTGGACACGGATCAGCACGGGCACCCTGATCGGTCTGCGGGTACACAGCCCCTTATATAACAAACTGAGATGCTCTTTGTGTTCTGACACCTTTCTATCAGAACCAGCATTCACTTTTCCAGCAATTTGAGCTCCAGTAGCTCTTCTATTGGATTGGACTACAGGGACCAGCATTCTCTCCCCACCTCCATCAATGAGCCTTCCTTCCCCACCTCCATCATTGAGCCTTCCCTCACCACCTCCATCAATGAGCCTTCCATCCCCACCTCCATCAGTGAGCCTTCCCTCCCCACCTCCATCAATGAGCCTTCCCTTCCCCACCTCCATCAGTGAACCTTCCCTTCCCACCTCCATCAGTGAACCTTCCTTCCCCACCTCCATCAATGAGCCTTCCTTCCCCACCTCCATCAATGATCCTTCCTTCCCCACCATCATCAATGAGCCTTCCTTCCCCACCTCCATCAATGAGCCTTCCTTCCCCACCTCCATCAGTGACCCTTACTTCCCACCTCCACCAGTGAGTCTTCCCTTTCCACCTCCATCAGTAAACCTTTCTTCCCACCTCCATCAATGAGCCTTCCCTTCCCACCTCCATCAATGTGCCTTCCCTCCCCACCTCCATCAGTAAACCTTTCTTCCCACCTCCATCAATGAGCCTTCCCTTCCCACCTCCATCAGTAAACCTTTCTTCCCACCTCCATCAATGAGCCTTCCCTTCCCACCTCCATCAGTAAACCTTTCTTCCCCACCTCCATCAATGATCCTTCCTTCCCCACCATCATCAATGAGCCTTCCTTCCCCACCTCCATCAATGAGCCTTCCTTCCCCACCTCCATCAATGAGCCTTCCCTCACCACCTCCATCAATGAGCCTTCCCTCCCACCTCCATCATAGAGCCTTCCCTCACCACCTCCATCAATGAGCCTTCCTTCCCACCTCCATCATAGAGCCTTCCCTCACCACCTCCATCAGTGACCCTTACTTCCCACCTCCATCAAAGAGCCTTCCCTCCCCACCTCCATCAGTAAACCTTTCTTCCCACCTCCATCAATGAGCCTTCCCTTCCCACCTCCATCAATGTGCCTTCTCTTCCCACCTCCATCAATGAGCCTTCCCTCCCCACCTCCATCAATGAGTCTTGCCTTTCCACCTCCATCAATGAGCCTTCCCTCCCCACCTCCATCAATGAGTCTTGCCTTTCCACCTCCATCATTAAGCCTTCCCTCCCACCTCCATCAATGTGCTTTCCCTCCCCCCCCACCTCCATCAATAAGCCTTCCCTCCCCACCTCCATCAATGAGCCTTGGCTGCCCATGACCCTGTTGTCGGTTCTCCTTCCTTGGAGCACCTTCGGTTGGTCTTGACCACTGCAGTTCGGGAACATACCACAAGAGCTGCAGTGTTGGAGTTGCTCTGACCCAGTGGTCTAGACATGACAATCTGGTCCTTGTCAAAGTCCCTCAAATCCTTACACTTGCCCATTGTTTTGGCTTTTGATGAATCAACTTCAGGAACAACATGTTCACTTGCTACCTAATATATCCCACCCAAAGATGCCATTGTAACGGGATAATCAATGTTATTCACTTTACCTCTTAGTGTTCATAATGTTGTGGCTGATTGGTGTACATTGATGTCTGGCAAATAGGCAAAAGAATTCTGGTGTCCTACACTGATTATTAGTATAAATGATCAGCTAAGCTCATGTCAGCCCAAGAGCCTGTTGACCCCTTAACCCTTCCAGTGATGGAGTTGTTTGGCATTTTTTTAACCTATGCTAAAAGTTTGCCAGTGTCCAACTGCCTGAAGGTACGAGCCTTTAACACCGGGACTTTGAATAGTTTGCCTCTGTCCTTTACTGTACAACTAAGATAAATCATTTCAGGCCTGAAGATTACTTAAAACCCCCAAAACATTATATTTTCCAATAGCAGAGACCCTGGAGAATAAAATAGTGGTAGTTCCAATTTTTATGTCTTAGTACAACGGTTTATCAAGTGTACATTTTCTGTCCCTTATGTGACAGGTTCTCTTTATTTAAACATCAGCAGTCTTTTTGACCCCCTGATGTCTCACTTGCCCTCCACTGAAGCCAATAAAGCACAGATCATAATCCATTAGCTTCTTCCTTGGCCATAGTGGATGGGGAAAGTGTCAGCCGAACCCAGAAGTGATATAAAGCACGTCACATCCGGTTCTTACTAAGTAGAGGTAAGTAATGGACATTTACTGGTCTACCTACCCTCTATCTGGGGGCACCCGCCATGGGGTTCTTGAACCAAAAGGGAGGGCATATCTTGGGAAACATAGTGGACACGTGTAAAGGGTAGGAGTGCACCGAATGGAAATTTTGGTGCCAAAACTGAAAATGCACAATGCACTTTGCCGAAAATGACAGTTTCTAAAAATGTTTTATATTTTTTATATATAATTATATTATATTTGACTTGTTAATGAATATCATCAATCCAAATTAATATGAATTTTTTGGCCATTATTGGCACCTTTAGTGAAAGAAAAGCTCAAGAAAAATGCAGTCTGCAATCTCTGACCATCTCCTGTATCATGTCCTCAGTCTCTAACCATCTCCTGTATCATGTCCTCAGTCTCTAACCATCTCCTGTATCATATCCTCAGTCTCTGACCATCTCTTGTTTCATATCCTCAGTCTCTGACCATCTCTTGTATCATGTCCTCAGTCTCTGACCATCTCTTGTATCATGTCCTCAGTCTCTGACCATCTCTTGTATCATGTCCTCAGTCTCTGACCATCTCTTGTATCATGTCCTCAGTCTCTGACCATCTCTTGTATCATGTCCTCAGTCTCTGACCATCTCTTGTATCATGTCCTCAGTCTCTGACCATCTCCTGTATCATACCCTCAGTCTCTGACCATATCTTGTATCATGTCCTCAGTCTCTGACCATCTCCTGCATCATGTCCTCAGACTCTGACCATCTCCTGCACCATGTCCTCAGTCTCTAACCATCTCCTGTATCTCTTCCTCAGTCTCTAACCATCTCCTGTATCTCTTCCTCAGTCTCTAACCATCTCCTGTATCTCTTCCTCAGTCTCTAACCATCTTTTGTATCTCTTCCTCAGTCTCTAACCATCTCCTGTATCATATCCTCAGTCTCTGACCATCTCTTGTATCATGTCCTCAGTCTCTGACCATCTCTTGTATCATGTCCTCAGTCTCTGACCACCTCTTGTATCATGTCCTCAGTCTCTGACCATCTCTTGTATCATGTCCTCAGTCTCTGACCATCTCTTGTATCATGTCCTCAGTCTCTGACCATCTCTTGTATCATGTCCTCAGTCTCTGACCATCTCTTGTATCATGTCCTCAGTCTCTGACCATCTCCTGTATCATACCCTCAGTCTCTGACCATATCTTGTATCATGTCCTCAGTCTCTGACCATCTCCTGCATCATGTCCTCAGACTCTGACCATCTCCTGCACCATGTCCTCAGTCTCTAACCATCTCCTGTATCTCTTCCTCAGTCTCTAACCATCTCCTGTATCTCTTCCTCAGTCTCTAACCATCTCCTGTATCTCTTCCTCAGTCTCTAACCATCTCCTGTATCTCTTCCTCAGTCTCTAACCATCTTTTGTATCTCTTCCTCAGTCTCTAACCATCTTTTGTATCATGTCCTCAGTCTCTAACCATCTCCTGTATCATATCCTCAGTCTCTGACCATCTCTTGTATCATGTCCTCAGTCTCTGACCATCTCCTGTATCATATCCTCAGTCTCTGACCATCTCCTGTATCATGTCCTCAATCTCTGACCATCTCTTGCATCATGTTCTCAGTCTCTTACCATCTCTTGTATCATGTCTATAATCGCTTACTTACACTTAAACACATTGCTAATCGTATTAGCAAAATTTCCATTTGGTGCACCTCTAGGAGACATGGTACAGGAGATGGTCAGAGACAGCAGACATAATACAGGAGATGGTCAGAGACTGCAGACATAGTACAGGAGATCAATGCAGCCTACTTGTGCCTGTGGGATGCAGCCTGCCTGTGCCCAGATCAGAGCGATGATCTCCTGCTGTGTCACGGAGCTGGATTTGAATTTCCCGGGCCACAGTAAAAAGGTCCCGCTTCCTGTGATCACGTCATACTGATTCAATGTCCCGCCATTGGATCAGTGTGCCGCCTGGACAATTCAGCTCCATGACACAGGGAGATCACCGCTCTGTAAGGAGAGGAGGAGGGAGGGGAGGACAGGACCTTCAGCCGCCAGAATGACACCCCGCAATGGGTGGTGGCGTGGCCACATCTACTGCGCATGCGCTTACCCGGCGCCTTATCAGCACTTTTTTCTTTCGGCAATATGCCGAAAAACACCATTGTTGCTGCCGATTTATAGCATACATACATGGCAGAGAAAGTGTTAAAAGGACACAGGTTAAAAAGTACAGAAAAGGGGATATACAGTGCCTTGAAAAAGTATTCATACCCCTTGAAATTTTCCACATTTTGTCATGTTACAACCAAAAACGTAAATGTATTTTATTGGGATTTTATGTGATAGACCAACACAAAGTGGCACACAATTGTGAAGTGGAAGGAAAATGATAAATGATAAAAATAAATATGTGAAAAGTGTGGGGGGGGGGGCATATGTATGGCGCCCCCCGGAGTCAATACTTTGTAGAACCCCCTTTCTCTACAAGTCTTTTTGGGGATGTCTCTACCAGCTTTGCACATCTAGAGAGGACATTTCTGCCCATTCTTCTTTGTAAAATATCTCAAGCTCTGTCAGATTGGATGGAGAGCGTCTGTGAACAGCAATTTTCAAGTCTTGCCACAGATTCTCAATGTGATTTAGGTCTGGACTGTGATTGGGCCATTCTAACACATGAATATGCTTTGATCTAAACCATTCCATTGTAGCTCTGGCTGTATGTTTCGGGTCGTTGTCCTGCTGGAAGGTGAACCTCCGCCCCAGTCTCAAGTCTTTTGTAGGCTCTAACAGGTTTTCTTCTAAGATTGCCCTGTATTTGTCTCCATCCATCTTCCCATCAACTCTGACCAGCTTCCCTGTCCCTGAAGAAAAGTATCCCCACCACATGATGCTGCCACCACCATGTTTCACGGTGGGGATGGTGTGTTCAGGGTGATGTGCAGTGTTAGTTTTCCTCCACACATAGCGTTTTGCTTTTAGGCCAAAAAAGTTCAGTTTTGGTCTCATCTGACCAGATCACCTTCTTCCACATGTTTGCTGTGTCCTCCACATGGCTTCTCACAAACTACAAACAGGACTTCTTATGACTTTCTTTCACCAATGTCTTTCTTCTTGTCACTCTTCCATAAAGGGCAGATTTGTGGAGAACACGACTAATAGTTGTCCTGTGGACAGATTCTCCCACCTGAGCTGTGGATCTCTGCAGCTCCTCCAGAGTTACCATGGACCTCTTGGCTCTTCTCTGATGAATGTTCTCCTTGCCCGGCCGGTCAGTTTAGGTGGACGGCCATGTCTTGGTAGGTTTGCAGTTGTGCCATACTCTTTCCATTTTCCGATGATGGATTGAACAGAGCTCCATGAGATGTTCAAAGCTTGGGAGATTTTTTTTATAACCTAACCCTGCTTTATACTTCTCCACAACTTTATCCCTGACCTGTCTGGTGTGTTCCTTGGCCTTCATGATGCTGTTTGTTCACTAAGGTTCTCTAACAAACCTCTGAGGGTTTCACAGAACAGCTGTATTTATACTGATATTAAATTACACCCAGGGGGACTCTATTTACTAATTAGGTGACTTCTGAAGGCAATTGGTTCCACTAGATTTTAGTTAGGAGTATCAGAGTAAAGGGGGCTGAATACAAATGCCCCCCCCCCCCCCACACACTTTTCACATATTTATTTGTATCATTTATCATTTTCCTTCCACTTCACAATTATGAGCCACTTTGTGTTGGTCTATCACATAAAATCCCAATAAAATACATTTATGTTTTTGGTTGTAACATGACAGAATGTGGGGAATTTCAAAGGGTGTGAATACTTTTTCAAGGCACTGTAACCATCGCCAAATCATAGAATTATTTTAAACTTCTTTTAATATCAGATTTGCTTCCCTATAAGCCCTCTGGTGGCCGCGCTCTCCCAGCATGCTCTGTGTAAATAGAATCGATCGCTTAGTAAAAAAAAAATCTTAAAAACGTCAGCAAAGCTCCTTCCCCCTCGTGGGAGCACCTGAAGCGTGCAGACTAATGTAACTGAGTCACCGCATATTACCAGACAGACCGTCACCGGCTATTACCAGACAGACCGTCACCGGCTATTACCAGACAGACCGTCACCGGCTATTACCAGACAGACCGTCACCGGCTATTACCAGGCAGAGCGTCACCGGCTATTACCAGGCAGAGCGTCACCGGCTATTACCAGGCAGAGCGTCACCGGCTATTACCAGGCAGAGCGTCACCGGCTATTACCAGGCAGAGCGTCACCGGCTATTACCAGGCAGAGCGTCACCGGCTATTACCAGGCAAACCGTCACTGGCTATTACCAGGCAAACCGTCACCGGCCATTACCAGGCAGGTCGTCACCGGCTATTACCAGGCAGGTCGTCACCGGCTATTACCAGGCAGGTCGTCACCGGCTATTACCAGGCAGGTCGTCACCGGCTATTACCAGGCAGGTCGTCACCGGCTATTACCAGGCAGGTCGTCACCGGCTATTACCAGGCAGGTCGTCACCGGCTATTACCAGGCAGGTCGTCACCGGCTATTACCAGGCAGGTCGTCACCGGCTATTACCAGGCAGGTCGTCACCGGCTATTACCAGGCAGGTCGTCACCGGCTATTACCAGGCAGGTCGTCACCGGCTATTACCAGGCAGGTCGTCACGGCTATTACCAGGCAGGTCGTCACCGGCTATTACCAGGCAGGTCGTCACCGGCTATTACCAGGCAGAGCGTCACCGGCTATTACCAGGCAGACCGTCACCGGCTATTACCAGGCAGGTCATCACCGGCTATTACCAGGCAGAGCTTCATCGGCTATTACCAGGCAAACCGTCACTGGCTATTACCAGGCAAACCGTCACTGGCTATTACCAGGCAAACCGTCACTGGCTATTACCAGGCAAACCGTCACTGGCTATTACCAGGCAAACCGTCACTGGCTATTACCAGGCAAACCGTCACCGGCCATTACCAGGCAGGTCGTCACCGGCTATTACCAGGCAGGTCGTCACCGGCTATTACCAGGCAGGTCGTCACCGGCTATTACCAGGCAGGTCGTCACCGGCTATTACCAGGAAGGTCGTCACCGGCTATTACCAGGCAGGTCGTCACCGGCTATTACCAGGCAGGTCGTCACCGGCTATTACCAGGCAGGTCGTCACCGGCTATTACCAGGCAGGTCGTCACCGGCTATTACCAGGCAGGTCGTCACCGGCTATTACCAGGCAGGTCGTCACCGGCTATTACCAGGCAGAGCGTCACCGGCTATTACCAGGCAGTACGTCACCGGCTATTACCAGGCAGAGCGTCACCGGCTATTACCAGGCAGAGCGTCACCGGCTATTACCAGACAGACCGTCACCGGCTATTACCAGACAGACCGTCACCGGCTATTACCAGACAGACCGTCACCGGCTATTACCAGGCAGACCGTCACCGGCTATTACCAGGCAGACCGTCACCGGCTATTACCAGGCAGATCATCGCCGGCTATTACCAGGCAGAGCGTCACCAGCTATTACCAGGCAGATCATCGCGGCTATTAACAGCAGAGCGTCACCGGCTATTACCAGGCAGATCATCGCCGGCTATTACCAGGCAGAGCGTCGCCGGCTATTACCAGGCAGAGCGTCACCGGCTATTACCAGGCAGATCATCGCCGGCTATTAGCAGGCAGAGCGTCACCGGCTATTACCAGACAGACCGTCACCGGCTATTACCAGACAGACCGTCACCGGCTATTACCAGGCAGAGCGTCACCGGCTATTACCAGGCAGATCATCGCCGGCTATTACCAGGCAGAGCGTCACCGGCTATTACCAGGCAGAGCGTCACCGGCTATTACCAGGCAGAGCGTCACCGGCTATTACCAGGCAGAGCGTCACCGGCTATTACCAGGCAGAGCGTCACCGGCTATTACCAGGCAGAGCGTCACCGGCTATTACCAGGCAGATCATCGCCGGCTATTACCAGGCAGAGCGTCACCGGCTTTTTTCTCAAAAATATATGTGGTTGAAAAAAAAAAAAAATATATATATATATATAAAATATACTGTGCGAATATCATGTGACATAAAAATATGCAACGCCCACTATGGCCTGGACTGAAGGGGTTAAAGCGTGCTGCGTTTTTAAAAAGTGCTCCTTGCTACATCTTTGGTGCCTTCTTTTAAAAATGAACCCTCCACATTATAGTGAATGGAAATGCGCAAAAATGCACTGCGTGAGTCTTGTCAATTTTTTCTCAATTGACAACATATGAAAAAAAACGCATTAAAAATGCCTGCAAACACATAATGTGTTGCACTAAATTTTATCAGTTTGCATTAAAAAAGCGATAGGTGTTTAAAAAAAAAAAAAAAAAAATTGCCGTTTACAACGCACCAATGTGAATGGGCCCTTTAATGCCATTTTAAAAATAAATAAAAAGACAACAGCGTCCCCTTTACTCAAGAAATGTCCGAAATGTAATAAAACCTTCATCTCCGGAAGTACCGCGTCTTCCTCCCCTCCCCCGAGACAGACAACCGGGTTCTATGTGAAAGACCCCCAGGGCCCCCCCCCGGGACGAAGAGCTGTGAAGACTCAACCTATGAAGAACAAAGTGAATTCGGGTTTTCTGAGCCGCCGGAGCCTCGTCTGCTCTAACTCTGTCCACGGGGGGGGGGGGGGGGGGGGAATAGAACGCGCGTATTTCCTAACATATAGGACTAATTGGCAAAGTATTTCCATGGAAACAGATTTTCATTTTGCTACCAAATATTTGGGTTTCTACCAGCAATAAATCCTCTGCATCTCTGCTAGCAGATGTCGATCAAAACATGTATGTTGCTCCCATCCAGCTAATCCTCTTTCCAGAATCAGAGGCCGCGTCTTCCCGAACACAAGTTCACGACGACTCCGCTCAACGCACACATAGGCACGGAGTGCGACTCGGCGTTCCTGAACATTCGCTATGGAGAAGGGACGAAGAGGAATACTTTACAGACACGATCGGTCTTCACCCACGAAGGGACATCCTTCATTGACACTCTCAGTTTTTACCCATTGAACTTCTTTGAGTGACATCTGTTTGACAAAACCCAAAATAAGCAAAAATACAAAATAAATATGTCCTACACTCCCCATAACGGTAGAAACATTTGCGCTCCTGAACGTCTGCTTCGTTTTTTGCCCATTGGGGTCCCTGGGTGACATCAGCTTGACCAAAAAAACAAAAAAGTCCTATTTCTTAGCCTCCCCAAAGAGATAGCGGCATTCATACAGTGGAACCTCGGATTACGAGCATAATCCTTCCAGGAGAACGCTCGTAATCCAAAGTACTTGCATATCAAAGTGAGTTTTCCCATAGAAGTCAATGGAAATGAAAATAATTTGTTCCACATTGACTTTAATGGGATGCAATACCGCATGTGGCCAGAGGTGGGAGGGGGGCACCGGAGAGCCTCGGAACGGCTGAAAAGGCCAGAGGACACTTCGGCTGAGCTCGGCAAACCTCGGAAAGTCTTTCTACCCGAGATTTGTCAAGGTCGGCTGTGCTGTACTCGGGCCTTTCCGTGCATTTCCGAATGTGACATTCGGCACTAATCGGCTCCGGCGCCCCCCCTTTCAGGCGAAAAGCGGTACTGCACACCGCTTTGGCCTGAATCCTGCTCGTTTTGCGAGACAACACTCGCAAACCGAGTTCCGATTTTTAAAAATACAGTGCTCGTACTGCGAAACGCTCGTTAACCGCGTTACTCGCAATCCGAGGTTCCACTATATTCATGAATATCTGCTACACAGGAGGGGAGATACTTGGTAGGCACGCTCAGTTTTCTGCTGACATCATGGCTGTCAGTCCGGGCACCGCGTCATCGCGAAAATAAAGTCTAGATCCGCCAGGTGCCTGGACTGACGCTCCTCTCAGCGAGCCGCCGAGAGCCTGAGCCGGCCGCCCCCCCTCCACAGCTCAGCGCTCCAGTGAGCGAGGAGGGGCAGAGCAGAGAGCTGTCACTGACAGTCTACAGCTCTCTGCTCGGGGAGCTGTCAGAACGGAGCCATCAGCAGTGTTCAATCGCTCGGTTCTCAGTGTAGAGGCGCCAGGGGACAGATGCAGCATCCACCAAGGTAAATATGATTACTTAAAGCGGAGTTCCGCTTAAAAAATAAAAAAATTGAAAAGTCAGCAGCTATAAATACTGCAGCTGCTGACTTTTAATAAATCGGACACTTACCTGTCCAGCGATGGGGGGGGGGGGGGGGGGGGGGGACGAAGCCCCGCTCGTCTCCCTCTCCTCTCTCTGAGGCGCAGGCATTTTAACTGTGGGCGCCCGGCTGGCTTCACAGCTGGGCCCCTACTGCGCATGCACGAGCCACGCGGCTTAACTGGCCAGGCAATCATCTGGGACCTGTGACTTGTCCCAAATGATTGGCCGAGAGGGAGGGGGGAGA